>JAACNH010000020.1:291307-319404 GCA_019447015.1 Hymenochirus boettgeri
TAATTACGGATTTGATATGGGCACAAGGTAAGTATCGCCATATGGGGGTTCGGGGGTAATTTACCGGTTGATATGGGCACAAGGTAAGTATCACCATATGGGGGTTCTGGGGTAATTTACCCATTGAATAGTGCACAAGGTAAGTATCGCGATATGGAGGTTCGGGGGTAAACCAGTTGAATAGTGGCCAAGGTAAGCATCGCCATATGGGGGTTCGGGGGTAATTTACGGTTGTGATAGGGCACAAGGTAAGGTATCGCAATATGGAGGTTCGGGGGTAATTTACCCATTGAATAGTGGCACAAGTAAGTACGCATATGGGGTTCGGGGGGTAATTTAACCGGTGATATGGGCACAAGGTAAGTATCGCCATATGGGGTTCGGGGGTAATTTACCGGTTGATATGGGCACAAGGTAAGTATCGCCATATGGGGGTTGGGGGGTAATTTACCCATTGAATAGTGCACAAGGTAAGTATCGATATGGGGTTCGGGGGTAATTTACCGGTTGATATGGGCACAAGGTAAGTATCGCCATATGGGGGTTCGGGGGTAACTTTAGTTTGAAGGTCGAGCCATGCAATGTCTCCATGTTTGAACGGTCGCGCCGTGGTTAAGGTGGCCGCTGTGTTTCTATTCTCGTTCTGTCCCATGGTTGTGGCAGTACACGGATTGGAAGTCAGACATTGTTGGGAGTATAATACGATTCCCTTGTAATATCCCATAGTAACATGGTCTAATATCCCCAGGAGGGACGAGCGCTATTACTTATAACGTCTTCTAACACGCTCTTATCTCGCATTCCAATAAACCGTAAATCCCATGTAATCATTTTAATTAAAAGTGGTTTTTATTCCACCCCCATTCACGTCTCTCTAGAATACAATCTAGGCGAGATCACTGAACACAGGGTCTGGGCAAAGACGGTCAATAGAAAAGCCATAATAGAGTCATGTGGGTCCTTCCATATGACAGATAGGGGCAGTAGAGGATCCTTGTATATGTCACTATCAGGGTCCTTAGTAATGGAACGCTACTTGTTAATGTCACTATCAGCGGTACCTTGTATATTGTCACTATCAGGGTCCGGTATATGTACTATCGTCATAGGTCATCAGGGTCATTGGATAGTCACTATCAGGGTCCTTGGTATATGTCACTATCAGGGTCCTTGGTATATGTCACTATCAGTGATCCTTGTTATATGTCACTATCAGGGTCCTTGGTATATGTGTCACTATCAGGGTCCTTCCTTGGTATATGTAACTATCAGGATCCTTGGTATATGTCATAATCAGGGTCATTATGGGTATATGGCACTATCAGGGTCCTTGATATATGTCATATCAGGGTCCTTGTATAGGCACATCAGGGTCCTTGGTATATGTCACTATCAGGGTCCATGGTATATGTCACTATCAGGGTCCATGGTATATGTCACTATCAGGGTCTGGGTATCCATATGGTAATGGCACTATCAGGGTCCTTGTATATGTACTATCAGGGTCCTTGGTATATGTCACATCAGGGTCCATGGTATATGTCACTATCAGGGTCTTGGTATTGTCACTATCAGGGTCCTTGGTAATGTCACTATCAGGGTCCATGGTATATGTCAATATCAGGTCCTTGGTATGTCACTATATCAGGGTCCTTGGTATATGTCATATCAGGGTCCTTGGTATATTGTCACTATCAGGGTCCTTGGTATATGTCAATATCAGGTCCTTGGTATGCACTATCAGGATCCTGTATATGTCACATCAAGGGTCCTTGGTATATGTCACTATCAGGGGCCTTGGTATATGTCACTATCAGGGTTCCTTGGTATATGTCACTATCAGGGTCCTTGGTGTAGGTCACATATAAGGTCCTTGGGTAGTCACTATCAGGGTCCTTGGTATATGCATATCAGGGTCCTGGTGTAATGTCACTATCAGGGTCTTGGTACATGGCACATCAGGTCCTTGGTATATGTCACTATCAGGGTCTTGTATATGTCACTATCAGGTCCGTATAGGGCCTTGGTTGTTTGTCACTATCAGGGTCCTTGGTATATGCACTTCAGGATCCTTGGAAATGGCAATATCAGGGTCCTTGGTATATGTCACTATCAGGGGCCTTGTATATGTCCTATCAGGGTCCCTTGGTAGATGTCACGTATCAGGGCTGGTATAGGTCCTCGGCATTTGGTATATGTCCTTCAGGTCATGGTTTGGCATATCATGACTTGGTATATGTCCACTATCAGGTCCTTGGTATATGTCACTATCAGGGTATAATTGGTATATGTCACTATCAGGGTCCTTGGTATATGTCACTATCAGGGTCCTTGGTATATTGTCAACTATCAGGATCTTGGTATATGTCACTACTAAATCAGGGTCCTTGGTATATCACTATCAGGATCCTTGGTATATGTCACTATCAGGGTCCTTGGAATATGTCCTATCAGGATCCTTGGTATATGCTAAAGGTCCTTGTAATGTCACTATGGGTCCTTGGTATATGTCCACTATCAGGGTCCTTGGTATATGGCACTATCAGGGTCCTTGGTATAGCAATATGGGTCATTGGTTATAGTCACTATCAGGGTCCTTGGTATATGTCACTTCAGACTGGTTGTCATATGGGTCTGATATGTCACATCATGGCTCCTTGGTATATGTCACTATCCAGCGTCCTTGGTATAATGGTCACTAATCACAGGGGTCCCTTGGTATAGTGCACTTCAGGTCACTTGGTATACTGTCACACTATCAGGTTGGTAATCCTTTCGCGTCTTAGGTATGTCACTATCAGGGTCCCCGGTAAATTACCCCCGAACCCCCATATGGCGATACTTACCTTGTGCACTATTCAATGGGTAAATTACCCCCGAACCTTATACACTTCTACCCAATATGATTCTCTGGGGTGACAAGGTTATGGGTTGACAAACACACTTAAAGGAGAAAGCTCAGGGGAAGAGCTTTCACCACAGAAATAGTAAATTCCCTTCCTGTCTGCCTGTCTACAGTAATAAATCATTATAAAGTTGAACTCTTTTCCCCCAATAGACAAGCCCATGGTCTCTGCCCCCTTCACTACTTTGCGGCCCGGACATGCTCAGTAGGATTCATCATCAAGGAAGAGAGCAGCGCTCCAATCAGCTGCTGTGTTGTTTTGTGTGTGTTATTCTATTCTGTGTGTTATTATATTGTATGTGTTATTTACTGTGTGTTTTATTTTATTGTGTGTATTATTATATTGTGTGTTATTTATTGTGTGTATTATTATATTGTGTGTTATTTATTGTGTGTATTATTATATTGTGTGTTATTTATTGTGTGTATTATTATATTGTATGTGTTATTTATTGTGTGTGTTATTTTATTCAGTGTGTTATTATATTGTATGTGTTATTTATTGTGTGTGTTATTTTATTCTGTGTATTATTATATTGTGTGTGTTATGTATTGTATGTGTAATTAGTGTGCTGAGTTGCACACTTTTCCCACCAGTACACGTATTAAAGGGAACATTGGCCCCTGCCGTATAGTCACATGGCCTCTCGCTGTTGGTTTTACCTCAATGTCACCTCTAACCTCTCAGAAAACCCCATTTGAGGCCAATAGATTCACCGGTTCAGTTCCCCAGAATTGGAAACTGCACATTCAACCAGGCAGGGGCTTATTCCCTAAAGTACTCCTACTGATCCATCTCATCTCCTGCCCCAGCACTGACCTTTCATCCTACAGCAAAGTCATTACAGAAAGGGAAAAAGAGCCCAACCCCCTAATATCCAATCAGGGAGCAGAACTGGAGATTTGGGAAATGTTTGTAATCAGGTTCCTCCAATTGGCCGTTAAATTACACTGTCTGTAAATAGGAGAGATCGCCCAGTGCTCATCAGATATTACTGCAAAGGCAATATGGCAGCTCCCACTCATATGTATAAATATAAATATACAGAGAAGGGATGTTCTGTACACACAATAAGCTATACCCTCATACTGTACTGTCTCAGGCACACAATATGGCAGCTCCCACCCATATGTATAAATATACAGAGAAGGAATGTTCTGTACATACAATAAGCTATACCCTCATACTGTACTGTCTAAGGGAAACAATATGGTAGCTCCCACCCATATGTACAAATATAAATATACAGAGAAGGAATGTTCTGTACATACAATAAGCTATACCCTCATACTGTACTGTCTAAGGGAAACAATATGGCAGCTTCCCACGCCAGATGTATAATATACATAGAGAAGGAGATTTTCTGTAACACTAAGCGATACCCCCATACTGGTACTGTCAAGGCACAATATGGCACTTCCCACCTATGTTAAATATACAGAGAGGGATGTTCTGTACAACAATAACTATACGCTCACTACTGTACTGTCAAGGAACAATATGGCAGTCTCCCCACCCAATTATAAATATACAGAGAAGGAATGTTCCTGTACAACAATAGTCTATACCCATACTGTACTGTCTAAGGGAAACAATATGGCAGCTCCCACCCATAGTATAAATATAATACAGAAAGGAATGTGCTGTACATACACATAAGCTATACCTCATACTGCTGTCTAAGGGAAACAATATGGCAGCTCCCACCCATATGTACAAATATAAATATACAGAGAGGAATGTTCTGTACATACAATAGCAACAACCTCATACTGTACTGTCTAAGGGAAACAAATGGCAGCTCCCCCACCCATGTTATAAATATAAATATAGAGAAGGATGTTCTGTACACACAATAAGCTATACCCTCATACTGTACTGTCTAAGGGAAACAATATGGCAGCTCCCACCCATATGTATAAATAAATATACAGAGAAGATGTTCTGAAACACACAATAATCTATACCCTCATACTGTACTGTCTAAGGGAAACACTAGGCAGCTCCCACCCAGTATGTATAATATAAATATACAGAGAAGGAATGTTCTGTACATACAATAAGCATTACCCTCATATTGTACTGTCTAAGGGAAACACGATGGCAGCTCCCACCCTTAGTATAATATAAATATACAGAGAAGGAATGTTCTGTACACACAATAAGCTATACCCTCATACTGTACTGTCTAAGGGAACACATATGGCAGCTCACACCCATATGTATAAATATACAGAGAAGGAATGTTCTGTACACACAATAAGCTATACCCTCATACTGTACTGTCTAAGGGAAACACTATGGCAGCTCCCATCCATATGTATAAATATACAGAGAAGGAATGTTCTGTACATACAATAAGCTATACCCCTCATACTGTACTGTCTAAGGGAAACAATATGGCAGCTCCCACCCATATGTATAAATATACAGAGAAGAAATGTTCTGTACATACAATAAGCTATACCCTCATACTGTACTGTCTAAGGGAAACAACATGCAGCCCACCCCATATGTATACAAATAAAATACAGAGAAGGAATGTTCTGTACATACAATAAGCTATACCCTCATACTATACTGTCTAAGGGAAACAATATGGCAGCTCACACCCATATGTATAAATATAAATATACAGAGAAGGAATGTTTGCTAACCACATAAGCTATACCCTCATACTGTACTGTCTAAGGGAAACACTATGGCAGCTCCCATCCTATGTATAAATATACAGAGAAGGAATGTTCTGTACATACAATAAGCTATACCCTCATACTGTACTGGTCTAAGGGAAACAATATGGCAGCTCCCACCCATATGTATAAATATACAGAGAAGGAATGTCTGTACATACAAAAGCTATACCCTCATACTGTACTGTCTAAGGGAAACACATGGCAGCTCCCACCCATATGTTATAAATATACAGAGAAGGAATTTCTGTACATACAATAAGCTATACCCTCATACTGTACTGTCTAAGGGAAAACAATATGGCAGCCTCCACCCATATGTATAAATATACAGAGAAGATGTTCTGTACATACAATAAGCTATACCCCATACTGACTGTCAGGGAAACAATATGACAGCTCACACCCTAGTTATAAATATACAGAGAAGGAATGTTCTGTACACACAATAAGCTTATACCCTCATACTGTACTGTCTAAGGGAAACACTATGGCAGCCCCCACCCATATGTATAAATAACAGAGAAGGAATGTCTGTACATACATACTAACCTATACCCTCATACTGTACTGTCTAAGGGAAAACAATATGGCAGCTCCCACCCATATGTATAAATATAAATAACAGAGAAGGGATGTTCTGTACACACAATAAGCTATACCCTCATACTGTACTGTCTAAGGGAAAACATATGGCAGCTCCCACCCATATGTATAAATATACAGAGAAGTAATGTTCTGTACATACAATAAGCTATACCCTCATACTGTACTGTCTAAGGGAACACTATGGCAGCTCCCACCCATATGTATAAATATACAGAGAAGTAATGTTCTGTCATACAATAAGCTATACCTCATACTGTACTGTCTAAGGGAAACAATATGGCAGCTCCCACCCATATGTATAAATATAAACATACAGAGAAGGAATGTTCTGTACATCCAATAATCTAAATCTACCCTCATCTGGTACTGTCTAAGGGAAACAATATGGCAGCTCCCACCCATGTATAAATCTACAGAGAAGGAATGTTCTGTACACACAATAACTATACTCTCATACTGTACTGTCTAAGGGAAACGATATGGCAGCTCCCACCTTAGTATAATATACAGAGAAGGAATGTTCTGTACATACAATAAGCTATACCTCATACTGTAGTCTAAGGGAAACAATATGGCAGCTCCCACCTATGTATAAATATACAGAGAAGGAATGTTCTGTACATACAATAATCTATACCTTCATACTGTACTGCTAAGGGAAACAATATGGCAGCTCCCATCCATATGTAATAAATAACAGAGAAGGAAGTCTGTACATACAATAAGGTATACCCTCATACGTACTGTCTAAGGGAAACATATGGCAGCTCCCACCCATATGTATAATAAATATACAGAGAAGGAATGTGTCTGACATACAATAGCTATACCCTCATACTGACTGTCTAAGGGAAACACTATGGCAGCTCCATCCATATGTATAAATATACAGAGAAGGAATGTTCTGTACATACAATAAGCTATACCCTCATACGTACTGTCTAAGGGAAACAATATGGCAGCTCCCACCCATATGTATAAATATAAATATACAGAGAAGGAATGTTCTGTACACACAATAAGCTATGCCCTCATACTGTACTGTCTAAGGGGAAACAATATGGCAGCTCCCACCCATATGTATAAATATACAGAGAAGGAATGTCTGTACATACAAAAGCTATACCCTAATACTGTACTGTCTAAGGGAAACACTATGGCAGCTCCCACCCTATGGTATAAATAACAGAGAGGAATGTCTGACATACAATAAGCTAGTACCCTCATACTGTACTGTCTAAGGGAAACAATATGGCAGCTCCCACCCGTATAAATATAAATATACAGAGAAGGAATGTTCTGTACACACAATAAGCTATACCCTCATACTGTACTGTCTAAGGTAAACACTATGGCAGCTCCCACCTATATGTATAAAATACAGAGAAGGAATGTTATGTACATACAATAAGCTATACCCTCATACTATACTTTCTAAGGGAAACAATAGGCAGCTCCCACCCATATGTATAAATATACAGAGAAGGAATGTTCAGTACATACAATAAGCATACCCCATACTGTACTGTCTAAGGGAAACAATTGGCAGCTCCCACCCATAATGTATAAATATAACAGAGAAGGAATGTTCTGTACACACAATAAGCTATACCCTCTAACTATACTTTCTAAGGGAAACAATATGGGCAGCTCCCACCATATGTATAAATATACAGAGAAGGGATGTTCTGTACACACAATAAGCTACTACCTCATACTGTACTGTCTAAGGGAAACAATATGGCAGCTCCCACCCATATGTATAAATATATATTGCTTCTTAAAATTGCCTTCCTCTGTTTGTATAATAATATAATAATAATTAAATGTTGTCAGTCAGAGATTTAGTTTTGTCCAAATTTCCAAATTGAAAACCTGGATAGTCCCCAAGTCCATCTGCTGAATAAACCACATTTTTTATATTTTTAAACAAATTCTGATTCGCTGCACCAAAAGAAAGATGGCCAGCGTGGGTGAGGTGAAGGTGTGGGGTTAATATTGTAGGTGTGACATCAATATACCTGTTTTCTTCAGAATAAAAATGTAAATCTCCAAACAAATAAAATGTTTGGAATGTTCAGTTTAAAACTTGGTTGCAAATCAGAAACTTCCATCCCAATAACCACAATTGGATCTGGAATGAACTAGTCTGTCCTTTCTCCAGGGAAAATATTAAAGGGGTCCAGCAGAGATGGTGGCGAAATGCGTTAGTCCTTTAACATCGTTAGATGATATCTCACCGACCTGCCCTGAAAGTAATTAAATCCCTTGGTCCGCTATCATCAGAGATATTAAAACAGACGCTAATGAGATTGTGTGTAATATCATGGCTTATGCTGGAGCAGGTTTACTGCTAGAACAGTTGGGACAGGTGCAGCGGGGGGGGGGTTGGAGTGAGGAAGAGATTATTTAGCGCCTGTTGCTATTGTTACACACATCATATCTCCGTGGCAACTGTAAAATGACTTTTTTTTCCCCCCTCATCTTTTTTTTTCCCCCCTTGGATGGAATTTGCAAACTCTTCGTTCCGAAGTTTAAGAGTGTTTAAGCTTTCCCCGAAGACCCCGTCAAATCGGCGCTGCCGCCCGCCACTGTGTAGTAACCGTATGAGACAAACCAACTTATGACACCAGCTGTCTCTGTCACAACTCCTGCTCCCAAATAGGCTTCAGGAGAGCAAATTATCAGTCACGGCAGCGTCGGCGCGACATCCGGTGGAAGAATTGGCTGCGAAAATATGAAAAAAAGATGGAGGGGGGATTTTAATGGAGGGCTCGGGGTTTTTTTTTCGATAGGGCACAAGGTCGACATCTTCATGCACAATGGAAATCAGGAGACAGTGATACCAGTAATACCGTACCAGTAAATTAAATATCACGGTCTTGTCCCTTTAGAGTTATCCAGTTTACACGCCCGACTACAAGTCCCGCATCCCTACTAGGAACTGTGCATAGATTGTATTACAGACAATAAACCTTAACGTTTGTTATGGAAAATGTTACACACACTTGGAAAGAACATTATCAGAGCTGGTTTTTACATAGGGCCCAGGGCCCTTCAAGGAAATGTAAAAGGGGGAAAGGGGCCCAATGTGTTCTTTCTAGGGCCCCCATGGACCTATTCGCCCTGAACTTTATCTAGCTGCCATACCGGGCCATACACCGGCCAATGATTTTACCATTAGATCCGGTCGTAATTCCCATCTTACGCCGGGATCTTCCATAGATTTCAGCTTCAAAATGTTGTTGGTTTTGGAGGGTCAATGGGGGGTCAATGGAAACTTTCCACCATTTGATTAAATTTGCTAAATTCCCTGCCGTGTATGGGGCCTATAGAGAGATAAATAACTGGTGTACTGAGTGTAGCCAATACTTTCCATCAGTAGCATCTGTAGAGATGGCCGAGCTTCATCAAGTTCGGTCCATTTTCAACTTTCGAACTTCAGTTAAAGTTAGAAAGTTTGAAAGTTCGAATTCGGACCCATTAAAGTCAATGGGAGAGTGATAGTGCAGAAAGTCCGGATGATTTACAGAAAAACTAACAATGGTAACTTGCTGTAAAAAGCTGTGGCACCTGGGAAATGGTCTGGGGAACATGTCACTGTCAACCAAAACTGGTTACAACATTTCTTGAACACGAGCGGGCAATTGTGGTGTTGCGCAAGCGACTTTCAAGGTTACAACCATTAGGGTTACGAAAATAGAACCATAAATTCAGGGTTACCGAAATCGAATGACACTTTCGGGGTTAGCGAACTATACATTCTAGAGTTAGCAACACGACCCTACTTTCAAGGGTTACTGAAAACAAAACAACACTTTCAAGGATAGCGACGATACATTCTACGGATTAGTGTAACGATACATTCTAGGGTTAGTGAACGATACATTCTAGTTAGTGAACGTATTGCGAACTTCTAGGTGTTAGTGACGACTACATTCTAGTGGTTAGTGAACAATACATTCTAGGGTTTCTTGAACGATACATTCTAGGGGGGTGAACGATACATTCTAGGGTTAGTGAACGATACATTCTACGGGTTAGTGAACAATACATTCTAGGGTTAGTGAACGATACATTCTAGGGTTGGAACCGATACATTCTAGGGTTAGCGAACATACATGTCTAGGGTTAGCGACGATACATTCTAGGGTTAGTGAATGATACATTCTAGGGTAGTGAATGATACATTCTAGGGTTAGTGAACCGATACATTCAGGTTAGCGAACGATACATTCTAGGGTTAGTGAACGATACATTGAGGGTTAGCGAAGTACTTTGGTAGCGATCAATACATTCTATTTAGCGAACGATACTTCTAGGGTTACGGAAATACATTCTAGGGTTAGCAAACTGATACATTCTAGGGTTAGTGAACGATACATTCTAGGGTTAGTGAACGAGTACAGTTCAAGGGTTAGTGAACGATACATTCATGGGTTAGCCGAACGATCATCTAGGTACGATGTGACTTCTAGGTTAGAACGATCATTCAGGGTTAGTGAAGATACATCTAGGGTTGTACGAAATCTTCAAGGTTAGCGAGATAACATTCTAGTGCGTAGTGAAACGATACATCCTAGGGTTAGCGACGATGCATTCTAGGGTTAGCTACGATACATCTAGGGTTAGTGAACGATACATTCTAGGGTTAGTGAACGATACATTCTAGGGTTAGTGAGCGATACATTCTAGGGTTAGCGAACGATACATTCTAGGGTTAGTGAACGATACATTCTAGGGTTAGTGAACGATACATTCTAGGGTTAGTGAACGATACATTCTAGGGTTAGTGAATGATACATTCTAGGGTTAGTGAACGATACATTCTAGGGTTAGTGAATGATACATTCTAGGGTTAGTGAATGATACATTCTAGGGTTAGTGAATGATACATTCTAGGGTTAGTGAACGGTACATTCTAGGGTTAGTGAACGGTACATTCTAGGGTAAGTGAACGGTACATTCTAGGGTTAGTGAACGGTACATTCTAGGGTAAGTGAACGGTACATTCTAGGGTTAGTGAACGGTCCGTAAATTCGATAATTAGTGAAAATACAGCCGCGAGTCTGGAAAAATGAACTAGTTCGAATAATTCAAGTTTGTCCAAACTCATAATCAAACTCTGGTTCCAGTTCGGTTTTGTGTCCATCTCGAAGCATCTGAAGGAAGGTTTAGCCATGTGCAATGTCCCCCATCTTTTAACTACCAGCCCCCCACTCCAGCCCTGTACGTTTCTTTCACATCTACTCCCTGTGGTCTCAAAATTTTCCACATTTTTTCCCTGACTTCGCGTCCTCAGATCTCTCCATCTCTATTTAGCGCGCCGCTTCTTTCCTTTGTCCTTTGCTTAATTTCGTTTCAGCGGGAGATAAAAAAAGAGCAGACGATGAATTTTTTTCTAATTCCTCCCAGAGATGAATCTTCTTTGATGTCAATTTCGTTACCAATTCAATGACGCCTCCACTTGTCCTTTCATTGTGTTTGGAAGGTGCCAACTTCACCCCGGGGGTATTTTGGCAACGTTTATCTCACCTGTCCCTTAGATTCATCTTTTAAAAATCATTTTCGGGCTAAATTTTCCCCTTTTGTTCCAAAGACGGATAGAAAGCTCCCCTGCGGCCCAGAGTTATTGTATGTAATGTGTTTACCGAGTGGAATGGCTGAATAGAGATTACAGAGCGTGATTGTCTGATAATGTGGCCCTACTAATGTGGCCCTATTAACGTGTCCCAGGTGCCCCCAATCAATACATTAAATTGTAGGTTTATATATATGGGATCCAGTCATTATACATAAAGTTATCACCGATTTACTCAGTAATAAGATATTTTTATCATTTGATTAAATTAATACAGTTTGGCCCCTAATTTTATTTCCCAGAATTCCTGACATTCCACTAAGCTCACTGTACAGCTCCCCACCTCTGTCTGACCTCATACCCCTCTGTGGAAGATATTAGTACCCACAGCCATAAGATAACCAAGTGAGCGTGGCCTGCAGTAGATCAAGACTGGGCATTTGCAAAGAACATATTGGTCACTGACCAAAGTGCATGATACTGGAATGCTGGGAAATAAATTGTAATGTAACTTTCTAAGCAATCTTACGAGACCTGTCAATATCATTAATACATTTCATGCACAGACCCTGTACATTCTTTACTGAATGAATAAAAATGTTTTCTGGTCAATGTCTTTGCTGTTTCCATTTGCCTAAAGCAAAGGATGAAATTGTTAGATGCACTTGGGCATCCTCCATTCTGTTTAGTTTACACACATGGGCGGGAGCTGCCATATTGTTTCCCTTACACATGGTAGTTTATATGAAGTTGGTTTGATGGGAGTTGTAGTTTCTATGAACTAATAAAGATTATTATTATAATGTCTGCTGGCCCCGGGGCCCCTGTTATACTAATACAGCACTGTTCTACCCTACTGACCACTCACATCTGGGCACTCAAAGGGACTTTTTGTCCCAACCGAGCGTTCACTACTAGTGACAAATGACTGCAATAGTTGCCACACCTGACAGTTTGTGCATCTGATCATAGGGGTCCCATAGGGAAACCAGCACAAATTTTTTTTTGGCCCAACTGGCTGATACACAGAGGTATTGATTGGTTGTGCTGAAAAATCTGCCCGTCTGTGCCCATCCTACTAGAGAAGGTACACAAACTGATAATGAATTGTAAAAATAACTTAAGGGGAACTAAGGTATTTTAATGATACAATAATACAATGATACATTCCTTATTGGCATAATTGGGCCCTTATTAACGGGCCACTCCGTATGAGGACTGGTTGGTTGGTAAATCCAATACCATATGATGGACATTTCCTGCCTTAAGCCTTGGTACACGATAAAAAAACGTTGTCCTTTCCAAACGTTCACCACTAGTGAGCAATCGGTCATCATTACCTGACGCAGCGACATCGCAAAACGACACCAAGTTTCGTGACCAATACGTGGAAACACTGGACAATATCTGCTTGTGTGTACCCAACATTAAGCTGTGTACACATTATTCAATATCTCGGCCTGATCGACCGATAGTTCAGTGTGTCAGCGAAATAATTGCTTGGGTTTTTGGCCACGGTTGTTCATCCGAATTGGACAAATGGGTTATTGGACATGTACGAGAAACCAACGACACTCCTTTGTCGGGAGCTGCCATATTGTTTCCCTTACACATGGTAGTTTATATGGTCCGAGAAACCACCGACACTCTTTGTCCTGGCCAACTGGTCGGAAGTGCAGAATGGTCGGCTAGGACGAAGGATTGCTTGTGTGTACCCAGAGTTAAACTGCTGGATCTGTGCGTGGGGGTCAGTTACAGAGACAAGCCCCTTAGATAAGTGTGGAAAGATGTGCTGTGGCCGGGAGATTCTCCTTTCATGTATAATCTGCATAGGGCGAACCAGAAATCCAATTAAGATAAAATTCCTCTTTAGTGGTGGGGAAATTATGTGCAGAATAAATGACGTTTAGGTCAACAGCAGTTCCTGGGTACCCGAGGGATCCTATTAATTAAGCATGTAGGGTTTATCAGAAATCAAAGGGCTTCGCCTTTTCCCATTAATGTTGGATTTGCACATTTATAAGGAAAGGCATTTCTATATGTATATTTCTTCCCCCTTAAATTGCATTTTTATTTTCATTGACTTCATTAGGTTTTTGGCACTTAAAGGCTCACAAAGGCTTTGAACCAAAAAGGCATCAAATAAAATCTATTCCAAATGATTCCTAAGGATCAAATCTCCATCACAATGAAAACGTGTTAAAATGTCAGAGGAGAAGGTTCTGTGTTCCCTTTATAACAACCGGTGGGTGTGGATACAATGTAGCATGATTATTGGGTGTGTGTACAATGTAACATGATCAGTACACATGAAGGGAGATCTCTGTGTATACAATGTAATATGATCATGGTGTGGGCAGGGTATCACTGTAAATACAATGTAGCATGATTATTGGGTGTGTGTACAATGTAACATGATCAGTACACATGAAGGGAGATCTCTGTGTATACCATGTAATATGATCAATGGGTGTGCAGGGTTATCACTGTGGATATAATGTAACATGATCAGTAGACATCAAGGGAGATCTCTGTGTATACAATGTAATATGACCATTGTATGTGCAGGGTTATCACTGTGGATATAATGTAACATGATCATTGTATGTGCAGGACTATCACTGTGTTTACAATGTAACGTGATTATTGGATGTGCAGGTTACAACTGTGGATACAATTAACCTGATAATCGTTTGTATTCAGGTTAGATCCAAATGACTTGAAATGTAAGTTCTTGAGACGTTCACATCATCCGACTGATCTCCACATTCAAGAATGACTTGTACAAGAATCTGTGGCAATTATGTACCACTGGAAAAATCCCAATTAGCAGTCACATCCAGGTTAAGGGCGTATTAGATAGTGGCTAAGAGGTGGTTATAAGGAACGCCCCAGTAAGGTGTTAAAAAAACGCATTGTACATGGCAGACAGTTGGTGTCGAACCCCCCCCCTCTATTTTAGGCGTGGTTTTTTCTGATTTCACATAAATGGCCTCCTTAACACCTCTCTTGAACCAGTCACGTTCCTTCGCCAGTATGTTAACATTACAATCTTCAAAGGTATGTCCTTTATCCTTAAGATGCAGATACACGGCTGAGTCCTGACCCGAGGAATTGGCTCTTCTGTGCTGGGCCATACGTTGATGCAGTTGCTGTTTGGTCTCCCCCACATACAAATCAGAGCATTCTTCACTGCACTGCACTGCATATATGATGTCGCTTTTCTTGTGTTTCGGTATTGGGTCTTTCGGATGTACCAATTGCTGCCTCAGCGCGTTGCTCGGTTTAAAGCAGACAGGGATACGGTGTTTTTTGAAAACTCTAATAAGTCACCATTATAAACGGTTACATACTCTCTCACTATAATAAGTCACCATTATACACAGTTATATACTCTCTCGCTATAATAATAAGTCACCATAATACACAGTTATTTACTCTCTCACTATAATATTAAGTCACCATTATACACAGTTATATACTGCCTCGCTATAATAATAAGTCACCATAATAAACAGTTATATACTCTCTCACTATACCTCATACTAATAGTTCACCTTATAAACGTTACATACCTCTCACTATAATAACTATACCTCTCACTATAACAATGGCAACTGTCTGCCATGTACAATGCTGTTTTGACACCTTACTCTGGGCGTTCCTATAACACCTCTTAGCCCTATCTAATCACACGCTTAACACCTGCGTTATATGCTAATTGGATTTTCAGGGTAACATAATTGCCACAAGATTCTGTACAGTCATTCTGAATGAGAAAGCCATCGGATGACTAGCGAAACGCTTCAAGAACTACATTTCAATGTCCAGTTGATCTAATTGAATACAACAATAACCATTAACACAGTTTTATACTCCTCGCTATAATAATAAGTCACCATAATACACAGTTATTTACTCTCTCACTATAATATTAAGTCACCATTATAAACGGTTACATACTCTCTCACTATAATAAGTCACCATTATACACAGTTTATATACTCTCTCGCTATAATAATAAGTCACCATAATACACATTTATTTACTCTCTCACTAGTATAATATAGTCACCATTATAAACAGTTATATACTCTCTCCTATATATGTCACCATATACACAGTTATATACTCTCTCACTATAATAATAAGTCACCATTATCACAGTTATACAACTCTCTCTCTATAATAAGTCACCATAATACACAGTTATATACTCTCTCACTATAAGTCAACATTATGCACAGTTATATATTATCTCGGCTATAATAATAAGTCACCATTATACACAGTTATATACTCTCGCTATAATAATAAGTTACCATTATACACATTTTTATACTGTCTCGATATAATAATAAGTCCCCATTATACAGTATATAATCTCGCTCTAATAATAAGTCACCATAATACACAGTTATATGCTCTCTCACTATATAATGTCACCATTATACACATTTATATATAAATAAGTCACCATTATCACATTTATATACTCTCTTGTTTAATAAAAGTCACCATAATACTCAGTTTATATACTCTCTCACTATAATAAGTCACCATTATCAACAGTTATTTACTCTCTCACATATAATAATAAGTCACCATTATACACAGTTATATACTCTCTCGCTATAATAATGTCACCATTATACACAGTTATATCTCTCTCGCTATAAAATAATAAGTCACCATTATACTCAGTTTATATACTCTCTCACTAATAATAAGTCACCATTTACTCAGTTATATACTCTCTCCTATATAATAAGTCACCATTATACTCAGTTATATACTCTCTCACTATAGTCACATTTTTACACGTTATTAACTCTCTTGCTATAATAATAAGTCACCATTATACACAGTTATATACTCTCTCGCTATAATAATAAGTCACCATTATACACAGTTATATACTCTCTCGCTTAATAAGTCACCATAATACACAGTTATATACTCTCTCCCTATATAAGTCACATAATACACAGTTTTATACTCTCTACTATAATAAGTCACCATTTCCACATTATATACTCTCCTCGCTATAATAATAAGTCACATAATACACAGTTATATACTCTCTCAACATAATAAGTCACCATAATACACAGTTATAATACTCTCTTACTATAATAAGTCACCATTATACACAGTTATATACTCTCTCGCATAATACTAAAAATCACCATTATACACGTATTACTCCTCCACTATAAAAGTCACATAATAACATTATATACTCTCTCACTATAAGTCACCATTATACATAGTATATAATCTCCTGCTATAATAATAGGTCACCATTACAACAGTTATTACTCTCTCGTTTAATAATAAGTCAACCATAAATACACAGTTATATACTCTCTTAATATAATAAGTCACCATTATAACCAGTTATAATCTCTCTCGCTATAATACCTCACCATTATACTCAGTTATATACTCTCTCACATAATACTCCCATAATACACAGTTATATCTCTCTCACTATAAAAGTCACCATTATACACAGTTATATACTCTCCGCTATAATAATTCACCATTATGCACAGTTATATACTCTCTCACTATAATAAGTCACACATAATACGGTATATCTTCTCACTATAATAAGTCGTACCATTTACATAGTTATATACTTCTCTACTATAATAATCACCATAATACACAGTTATATAAACTCGCTATAATAATAAGTCACCATAATACACAGTTATGTACTCTCTCACTATAATAATAGTCACCTTATATACACAGTTATATACCTCTCGCTATAATAATAAGTCACCATTATACACAGTTTATATACTCTCTCACTATAATAAGTTCACCATAAACACAGTTATATACTCCTCACTATAATCTCACCATTATACATAGTTAATATAATCTCTTCTATAATAATAAGTCACCATTATACACAGTTATACTCTCTCGCTATATAAGTCACCATAATACAACATTATATACTCTCTCACTATAATAATCACCATATACACATTATTACTCTCCACTATAATAAGTCACCTTATATCATAGTTATATAATCTCTTGCTTAATTTAAAGTCACCATTATACACAGTTATATACTCTCTTCGCTATAATAAGTCACCAATACACAGTTTTAAATCTCTCTCGTATAATAAGTCACCATAATACACTATTATATACCTCTCACTATCAGATCACATAATACCAGTTTATACCTCTCACTAAATAGTCACCATTATACATAGTTTATCTAATCTCTGCTATCTAATAATTCACCATTATACACAGTTATATATACTCTCTACTCTCCTCCTATACTCTCTCTGCTATACATAAGTCCCATAATACATTATATACTTCTCACTATATAAGTCACCTATAATACACATTTTATATACTCTCTTGCTATAATAAGTCACCATAATACACAGTTAATCTACTCTCTCACTATAAATCACCATAATACACAGTTATGTACTCTCTCCTATAATAAGTCACATAATAATACACAGTTTATAATAATCTCGCTATATAATAGTCACCATTATACACATTTATATATCACTCTCTTGTATATATAAGTCACCATAATACTCGTTATATACTCTGTCACTATAATAAGTCCACCACAATACACAGTTTATAATCTCGCTATAATAATAGTCACCAAATACACATTATATAATCTCTCACATAATAAGTCACCATTATACACAGTTATAGCTCTCTCGCTATATAATTCACCATTATCACCATTATATACTCTCTCCTACATAATAATAAGTCACCATTATACACACTTATATGCTCTCTCGCTAATAAAAGTCACCATATACACAGTTATCATACCTCTCACTTTAATAGTCAACCATAATACCAGTTATATACTCTTCACTATAGATAATTCACCATAATACACAGTTATATACTCTCTCTCATATATAGTCACCATAATACAGTTATATACTCTCTCACTATAATAAGTCACCATTATACACATTTATATCTCTCTTGCTATAATAAGTCCCATTATAACAGTTATATACTCTATCACTATAATAAGTGACCATTATACACATTTATATACTCTCTTGTTATATAAGTCCACCATAATACTCATTTATTACTCTGCACTATAATAAGTCACCCCAATACACAGTTATATAATCTCGCTATAATAATAAGTCACCAAATACACCATTTATATACTCTTCTCACTATAATAAGTCACCTTATACACAGTTACTATACTCTCTCGCATATAATATCACATATACACAGTTATATACTCTCTCACTATAATAATAAGTCACCATTATACACAATATATCTCTCTCCTCTCTATAATAAGTCCCATAATAACACAGTTAGATACTCTCTCACTATAATAAGTCACCATAATACACAGTTATAACTCTCTCACTATAATAAGTCACCATAATACACAGTTATATACTCTCTCACTAATAAACATCACCATAATACACCAGTATATACTCTCTCACTAATAAGTCCCATAACTCCAGTATATATACTCTCTCACTATAATAAGTCACCATTATACATAGTTATATAATCTCTTGCTATATAATAAGTCACCATTATACACAGTTATATACTCTCTCCTCGCTATATAAGTCCCCTATCCACAGTTTTATATCACTCGCTCTCGCTATAATAAGTCACCTAATACACTGTTATATACTCTCTACTACCTACATCTCTATATAAGTCACCATAATACACAGTTATCGCCTCTCTCCTATAAAGTCCCCATCAATACATAGTTATAGAATCTCTGCTCAGTAATAATAGTCACCATTATACACAGTTATATACTCTCTACTCCTCATCGCTATAATAGTCACCATAATACAGTTATATACTCTCTCACTATAATAAGTCACCATTATACACAGTTATATACTCTCTTGTAAATAAGTCACCATTATACACAGTTATATACTCTATCACAAATAAGTGACCATATACCCATATATACTTCTTTTATAATAATAAGCACCATTAATCTCAGTATATACTCTGTCACTATAAAAGTCACCACAATACAGTATATAATCTCGCTTAATAAAGTCACCATAATACACATTATATAATCTCTCACTATAATAGTCACCATTATACACAGTTATATACTCTCTCGCTATAATAATGTCACCCTTATACACAGTTATTACTCTTTCACTATAAATATATCACCATCATACACAATTATATGCTCTCTCGCTATAATAGTCACCATAATACAACGTTTATATACTCCTCTCACTATAAAAAGTCGCCATAATACATAGTTATATACTCTCTCACTATAATAAGTCCCTTATACATAGTTTGTATAATCTCTTGCTATATATAAGTCACCATTATACACAATTATATGCTCTCTCGCTAAATAAGTCACCATAAATACACAGTTTTATATACTCTCTCACTATAATAAGTCGCCATAATACACAGTTTATATACTCTCTCACTATAATAAGTCACCATTATACAATAGTTGTATAATCTCTCTCTATAATAATAAGTCACCATTATACACAGTTATATACTCTCTCTCCTATATAAGTCACCATAATACAGTTATATACTTTCTCACTATACATAAGTCACCATTATCACAGTTATATACTCTCTTGCTATATGTCACCATTATACCAGTTATATACTCTATCACTATAATAATTGACCATTATACCACATTTATATACTCTCTTGTTATAATAAGTCACCATAATACTCAGTTATATACTCTGTCACTATAATAAGTCACCACAATCACAGTTTATAATCTCGCTATAATAATAGTATCACCAAACACATTTATAACTCTCACTATAATAAGCACCATTATACCCAGTTATATACTCTCTCACTATAATAATAAGTCCCATATACACAATTATATACTCTCTCCTATACCTCTCGTCGCATATAAGTTCACCATAATACACAGTTATATCCCTCTCTCACTATAAGATAAGTCACCATTATACACATTTATATACTCTCTCAACGATAATAATTCACCATTATACACAGTTATATACTCTCTCGCTATAATAATCACCATTATACACATTTATATACATCTTTCTATAATAATAAGTCACTATTATACAGTTATATAATATCTAATTACCGTCATGTTGCAATCTGCTAGAAACCACGTTTCCCTATTACTACATTAATTTTTTGCTTTTCCACAAAGGACCAATTTTCATCACTGAAGAAAAAGGAAATGTTCTATAAACAAAGGGGAAATATAATATTCCAAACATTAGCATCTAAACCTTCCACAATCCACAAGCAATATCAAATGTTATGCATTATGTCGGTTATTGCATGACTGGTCACAGAAATGTAAGTATTGCTGTTATCAAGCGCTATAAGACTCTGCATATATTTCGGTGTTAAATTTGGTCCAACAAACTTACCTGCCTTTTTACAGAACCTATAGAAATAATCCTGATTGAAACTTTATCAATCCCCATATGCAGAAGGTAGAGCGATCACTTTCTCTATCCAGAAGAAAGATCGATCACTTCCCTATATACAGAAGGTAGAGCAATTATTTCCCGTATACGAAGTAGATCAATCACTTCCCCTATATACAGAAGGTGAGCAATTACTTCCCCATATACAGAAGGTAGAGCGATCACTTTCCCATATCCACACAAGGTAGATTGATCAACTTCCCTATATACAGAAGGTAGAGCAATCACTTTCCCATAAGCAGAAGGTTGATGAATCATTTTCTCCCATATCAGAAGGTAGATCAATCACTTCCCCATATATAGAAGGTAGAGTGATCACATCCCCATATACAAAGGTAGGTGATCACTTTCCCATATACAGAAGGTTGATCAACCCTTCCCCATATACAGAAGGTTGATCAATCACTTCCCCCCCCATATACAGAAGTAGAGTGATCACTTCCCCATATACAGAAGGCAGAGTGATCACTTCTCCATATACCAGAGGCAGAGTGATCACTTCCCCATATACAGAAGGTTGATCATCACTTCCCATTACGAAGGTAGAGTTGATCACTTCCCCATATACAAAGGTAGAGCGATCCACTTCCCCATGTACAGAAGTAATCAATCACTTTCCCATGCACACAATGTGGATCAATCACTTCCCCGATAATACAGAAGGTAGAGCGATCACTTCCCATATACAAAGGTTATCATCACTGTCCCCATATACAGAAGGTAGTCATCACTTCCCCATAAAAAGAAGGTAGAGTGATCACTTCAACTATAGCAAGGTAGATCATCACTTCCCCATATACAGAAGGTAGACGATCACTTCCCCATATACAGAAGATTGATCAATCACTTCCCCATATACAAAGGTAGAGTCATCACTTCCCCATACAGAAGTAGAGTCATCACTTCCCCATATACAGAAGTAGAGTCATCACTTCCCCATATACAGAAGGTAGAGTCATCACTTCCCCTATACAGAAGGTAGATCAATCACTTCCCCATATACAGAAGGTAGGACGATCACTCCCCTGTACAGAAGGTGATCAACACTTCCCATGCACACATGTGGATCAATCACTTCCCCATATACAGAAGGTTAGACGTCACTTCCCATATACAGAGGTGATCAATCACTTCCCCATATACAGAAGGTAGAGGTCATCACTCACTTCCTCATATAGAAAGGTAGATCAATCTCTTCCCATATACAGAAGGTAGAAGATCACTTCACATATACAGAAGGTAGCTCAATCACTTCCCCTTATAGAAAAGGTAGACGATCACTTCCCATATACAAAAGTAAGTGATCACTTCCCCATAATACAGAAGGTAGATCAACCACTTCCCATATACAGAAGGTATAGCGATCACTTCCCATATACAGAAGGTAGAAAGATCACTTCCCCATATACGAAGTTAGAGCGTAACTTCCCCAGATATACAAAGGTAGATCAATCACTTCCCATATACATAAGGTAGAGCAATCACTTCCCCTATACAGAAGGTAATATCAACCACTTCCAATATACAGAAGGTAGAGCGATCACTTCCCATATACAGAATGTAAAGATCACTTCCCCATAATACAGAAGGTAGGCGATAACTTCCCCATATACAGAAGTTAGATCATCACTTCCCATATACAGAAGGTAGAGCGATCACTTCGCACATTACAGAAGGTGACAATCACTTCCCAATATACAGAATGTAGAGCGATCCATTTGTTTTATTAATTAATTTGTTGTATTCATGTTTTGTTTTTAATAAATCCCAATTCTTGGAGTGGGCGACTACAAGCATCTGTTTTCTATAGTTTAATGCTTCCCGTGGAGTATGAAGTCTTCTGTGTAATCTGCACTCTGCAGGTGTGTGTCACACCTGGACACTCTTATATTCAAGAGCGATCACTTTCCATATACACATGGAGATATATGATCACCTTACACATATACAGAAGGTTAAAGCGTTCAACTTCCAACTCGCGCTCATACAAGGAGAGTCCTGCCACACAGATGGACCCTGCCCGCAAGAAGGGCCCTGTACAAATACACACTCTGGGATTTCTTTACATTGTTAAGGCAAACAACCCGGATTTTGTAATACAGCCTAAGAACATGTTTACACACATGGGTGTTGTAAATGTAGGATCATGTTCTCCCCATTTGTTTTCCAGCTGGTGGCATGAAGAGTACCAGGTGGGGAAGGACTATTATCGCACACTCACACATTGCTGCACCCTTAACACACCACTGCACATACACTTGCTGCACACACCCACAACACTGCTGGACACACAATCTGCTCACACACTCACACACACTGCTGGACACTCACAGGCTCTGCTGCCCACACACTCTGTTTCCACACACTGGCTGACATTCACATAATCTGCTGCACACACTCTTCTGCACCCACACACACACTGCTGGACATTCACACAATCTGATGCACATACACACACACACTGCTACACACACCCACACACACGCTACACTCAGGCATCTTTTAGACCACACCTGCGCGCGCGCACACTATTGGTCACTTACATACACACTCACTTGCATACACATACACTGCTGGACAACACTCAACTGTAGACAACAACTCACATACTGCTAACCACATGCTCTTCTACACACACACACCTCTGTTGCAAACTCTCACACACAATTCTAAACACTAGCCAATGTGCCCCCCCTGACTGTGCACACTATATGGCAAAATATAAATAAATTTACATCATCCTCTTACTTTAGCATGGCAACTAACCTGGTCTGGTTATTCAGGCAGCTATTCTGACACAGTTATCCTCACACACACACACTGCTGCCACAACACCTACTGGACATTCACACACGCTGTTGCGCACTCACCACCTGCTGCACACACATACTGCTGCACACACATACACTCTGTTCATACTCTCACACAATGCTAACATTAGCAAAGAGCCCCCCTGACTTTGCACCTCAACAACATAATGGCAAATATGAATTAAGTTTACCGGCATTGAAACTCAACATCCTCTAATCAGCATGGGGAGTTGTGGACTAACCTAGTATGGCTATTCCAGGTACTGTTCTTCCAGTGCTGTTGGTCACTTGTAACATTTCGAAGCATTTACTGCTGCCCTCTGTCACCCAGGGTTAACTCCATAGATCAATACATGTGTTGCAATATACAGTCCAGCCTGGAGCTTCTAGTCCTACATCAACGTAACAAAAGAATACAGAATGAAGCGCTGTGTGATTGGAGGAGCAGGAATAAATCATTAAGGCTTCAGTATGCGATCCTAATTTATAGTGTAAAAAACAACAACAAAAAATTTAGCAGGGGCTTGCGCCATGAGCAATTCTTTCATATTGCTTCAAGGTAGGCATGACCCTGAATGACATAGGTGTGACTCACTTCATTCAAGGCTCCTCAACAATTGATTGAAAAATGAAAGTAAGGCATAGGTCCTTCCCGTTCTTCCTCAACGCATTAAAGGTACAGTTAACCTTTTCAGTGAACAATTCCTTTAAGGGTTGTTGAAAATGATGGTTTAATATGTGACATCGTGTGTGGTTTACATAATTATATAGATTCCTTCAAAGCATTCGTTTTATTGGTGTGATCTATAAGGGATTTCCAGTTGTCATAGACCACTTAGGGGTGGCTTAAGTTGACCGGTAATTAATTTTACCATTAATGTGTCAGATTTTATTCACTTTCTTATAATATGTATGGTGTAGCCATTATGTCCTGTCCATATAGCAGGCCACTATATAAACAGGCTTCAGCTCTATTTAGCTTTCAAGAATGCTTTGTTATCAATATGTTTTGTTGGCTCATCTGTAGGGTGCTATGTGTCTTCAATTTGTTGTTTAAAGGTGGTTGTGTTTTACTCAGAGCTAGTGGAGCACGTGTTTTCTTCTATAGATTGGGTCTGAAGTTACCAATGCATCATCAGACCATTGGGGAAGTGTATTAATGCATTCTCTAGCAAAGGAACCCTTGATGAAAAAAAATAGTGAATCCTTGTATGTTTAATGTGGAGGATGGAAAACAAGTAAAGTCTCTGGATCTTATATTGCAAATTCTCTAAGTATCCTATAGTCATAGAACCTTGTCATTTATCTGAATTGTTTTATATACTGTGTGTGTCGTGTGGGATGGTATGAGCATGAAGGGATGTCTGTCTTGTTTGGAGTGTATATTATTGAAATCTCCACCCATTACTACTAAAGATGTAGGTATGGATTGTTTTTTGTCTAATAAGTCTTCTCTAAGAATTGTGGTGATTTGAGTTAGTACAATAAGGTTCCATTAATGAGTTGTGTATGGCCTGGAGCCCTTACAAATAAATAAAAATAAAATAAACCTGCCTTCAGGGTCTAAATGGGTTGAATGGTGGAAAAAGGGCATACTTATGAATAGAATCTCTGCTTTATAAGAATGTGAAAGAACCACTAAACTCTCCAGGAAGCATTAAATATTAGTGCTAGTGTAAAACGACAACTACATGGAAGTTTTATTTTTATTTTCATAGTGAATGGATTACGTCACTGTGAGAAGAAGAAAAAACGGTGTGGGGGGGAGGGAGGGTTGTTTGAGTATCATGTGAGACAGTATTCATTTATGCAATCTTTTTCAACATTCTTTGGTACATAGAAAAGGGGGGGATCAGGGGCAATGGGGAGACAAAGGGGGTGGGGAGGGATAGAGAAGGAAGGGTTAAACTTGGGTTATATGAAATATTTATAGACATCTTATATTCGTTCACCTGAACACATACATTATGTCATGTATTTTTGCATTATTTAAAACAATATGACAATCAATAGGAATGAGCATATCAACATTTATGTAGGGGAACAACCAGTGTTTCTGATTGACTATAGATATGACCATATAGAAGCACGGCTGTAGGCCAGGCAGGAACCAATGAGGGGAAGTAATATTATATTGATATATTACGTATATTATTCTGTAAGTAGTGTGTTATTCCCTGTAATAGATAAGGCAGCCAACAAAAAACAGCACAGAACACTGTGTCCTTCCCCCCCCCACCTTCCTGTAAAGTCATGACATCTCATATATAACAAGCGCAAGTGCGTTTGAAAAACACATGAAAAACAAGTTGAAAAAGCAATTTACACCTTCACACTGCCGTTTCTACTTCAAAGAAAAGAAGGGACACCCTGTCCCCGTGAGGTTCGGTGTTTTTCACTGAATGAATTATGGCCTCTGATAAGAAGGAGCAAGCGCATTCCTGTGAGCGATAATTGATTCGGCTGCTTGCTTCTCCTATTCTGCACCGTAATTCATCAGTGAAATAAACTGAAACCTGACAGGGTGAGAGCCAATGGTCAGTCCCTCTTTACTTTCAAGTAGAATGCAGTTAACTATTATATTCAGAAAAACGGCTAATATCTCAAAGTGGGATAAGAAAGTGTCGTGCAAGGCAAGAGCTAGACTGACAGAGTGGAAAAGAGCAGCTTAACCTGCAGTAACACCAAAAGTTTCTTCTAAAGGAAATAAAAGCAGCCTCAAATGCCTAGTCTATTCCTCTCCCCCTCCCACCTTCAGGAATGGAAAAACTAGTGGCAAGAGGAGGCTTAACGATGAGAGTAGGAGCAAGGAGGAACGCAGGCACAGAGATGAAATATTTAGCTACAAACACTGCAGCATAAGCACTTGCTGAAATACTTTTAGCCTGTAAATCACAGAGTGCCAGCCCCAGGGCTCTACAGGTCTTCCAAACCCCCTCTGTCAAACTGACTGCTGAGGTGATATTAAAGCCTATATTTTCATGTTTGAGAGAGTTGCTCAACTTGTCAATGTTCAAGTGGTTTGTTCATATTGCTCCATATTTAACTGGCAGAGCACAAAAGTGGATAGTGGAGCCCTCAAACCCTTCTGAGAGCTTGATAAAAAAATGTGGGTTCTTTTGGAAAAACGTAAACCTAAAGCCTGTGTTTATGGTGACAAGAAAGAACATTCCAAAGCATGGGAAAATCAAAGTTGGGAGAACTTGTGATAATGATTGTAGGACCAATTCCTAAGTTAACCTATCCGTGATAATTGGACAAGGCTTTCCAAATTTATTACCACGTCAAAAAATAGAAACCCCCGTCGTAGCTGTTACTACTAGGGCTCAGGCAAAGAAGTTGTAACATATGAAGAAATATTGAGGAACTATTTCCTTTTCACCAAGTTTGATGAAAGGTGACGAGTGATGAAAGGTGAAGATGTGTGATTGCTTTTCACACTTATATATATTCATAGTTTTCAAGGTCCGTATCTGGAACCTTGACCCTCTTGTCATGTTTTCTTAGGTGTGATCTTTTTGCGATTATGCATGGTATCCGATCCAATTCATTCTATGCTACATGGCTTATCGTTTCAAGTGACTTGGAGTGGGAATCTGATTTATGTGAGGCTTTTTCAGATAATCAATAAGTGATCAAGACAAAGTACGGAAAGAATTAAAGAGTTTAGTAAGTATAAAAAGAATTTAAGTAAATTTGCGTAGGAAATGGGAGATAGCGAGTCTTGAAAATTACGTTAAGGCAAAAATGAACCTCAGGGTTTTACGTAGTGGGGATGTTCTCAGCTCTGTGTTAGTGGGGATGTTCTCAGCTCTGTGCTAGTGGGGATGTTCTCGGCTCTGTGCTAGTGGGGATGTTCTCAGCTCTGTGCTAGTGGGGATGTTCTCGGCTCTGTGCTAGTGGGGATGTTCTCGGCTCTGTGCTAGTGGGTCAGTGGTCACTGTAATGGTGGAAGAACTAAGCAGGAATGGATTCCTTCC
>JAACNH010000020.1:319597-344421 GCA_019447015.1 Hymenochirus boettgeri
TCTCGGCTCTGTGCTAGTGGGGATGTTCTCGGCTCTGTGCTAGTGGGGATGTTCTCAGCTCTGTGCTAGTGGGGATGTTCTCAGCTCTGTGCTAGTGGGGATGTTCTCAGCTCTGTGCTAGTGAGGATGTTCTCAGCTCTGTGCTAGTGGGGATGTTCTCAGCTCTGTGTTGCAGGGTTCTGATGACACCAGCTTGTGATCTAAAGGGTGGTGGGAGTCAAACATCAAATACTGTCACTTCTCTTTACTATCTTTGTTTCCAGTAGTAGCTAAATAACACATCAGACCTGTTTCATTTCTATTTGTTTCCATTTTCTCGTAACATACAATCAAGTCATCCACATACTGTAGGAGAACTTTACTTTCTACCTCAGGTTTCCACTCTTTAAGGAGTTCATGCAAAACGTGATTGTCGCTTGGTGAGTTTGTCGCTTCCTGCGCCAATCTTGTCCAACATTTTAGGACAATGCTGAGAAAGAACTCACCTACATGGGCAGGAAATACAATTCACCCAAGTCTCCTGCGCCTGAATGGCTTTTTATTGCTGAAACACTTTCAATTTCAAATCTTCCCTTTAAGCTCATTAGAGGAGGGAGAGGGACTGAATGAAATCCACCAGCTCAGGACTGGAATACGTCTTCATTATTGTGCTTTGGGGGCAGGGGGGAAGTTGCCAGAATGAGTCGCTTTTCTCACTGTGTCTCAAGGTAAAGATTTTACTGGGATAGAAATACAGCGATTAATCTTCTTGTAAGCCACAGCAGATTAATCAATAAGCCAGTAAGTGAATTATATTGGGGCTACGCTGCAGATGGATACACATTCCATCATCTAAGCAGATGTACAAATCCTACCTGGATAGGGGTCAAAACTGCAGCTCAACTGATTAAAAAGACACGAAATGTAGGTGGGAAGAGCTTGCAATCTAACTTCCCAAAGCCAGACGAATGTGAACAGATTACCCATTCGGGGCTTAAAGGACTCACGATGACGGGGGCCAATGCGTGTGAAAAGCCATCCGTGCTGCGGATTTTGCGTGATTGTTAGCGGGTGTGAGGAAATTTGCGTAGTGTGGCCCTTATGGAATAAGGAGGGGGGCTATTGGGGGACAGACGGTCTTTGACTTCGCATAGGAATCTCTGGATAGAAATGACTAATTGAGGTTCGAGGGTGATACATTCATTTCTAGACTATTACTATTTAAATGTATTATGTTTAATTTGACCTTTAAAATCTGCGGCAGTTTGATAGTTCCAATATTAAATTTCTATGCATATAGGCCCAGTGCACATATTTCGACTTTCTGTGCACCCGACTGTAGAAAACCAATAATAAACAGTTGCTAGTCTGGTGGGCAGAGGAAAAAAGTGGCACAGACCGTATATTGGTGCACGGGGAGATTGTTCGAGCAACGAAATTACACCACATGTCCGATTGGCGAAAGTTAACGGAAGATTTGTTCAAATGAAAAATTACCACCATATTTTCCACCTCACCAAAATACCATGGCAGCCGAATGATTGGACGAAGTAGCAGACGGGTGTTACTGGGGCGTTAGAGTGCCATATACCAGGACCCTGATAGTGCCCAGTGTACAAGGACCCTGATAGTGCCATATACCAAGGACCTTGATAGTGCCATGTACCAAGGACCCTGATAG
Source organism: Hymenochirus boettgeri (assembly GCA_019447015.1). NCBI lineage: Eukaryota > Metazoa > Chordata > Amphibia > Anura > Pipidae > Hymenochirus > Hymenochirus boettgeri. The sequence goes on from JAACNH010000020.1 coordinate 321,258, forward strand.
TGCCAGTACCAAGGACCCTGATAGGGACATATACCAACGGATCCTGATAGTGACATATACAAGGACCCTGTGCTAGTGACATATACCAAGGACCCTGATGTGACATAGACCAAGGACCCTGATAGTGACATATAACCAAGGACCCTGATAGTGCCCATATACCAAGGAACCTTGATAGTGACATTACCAGACCCTGATAGTGCCAATACACGGACCTGATTAGTGCCATGTACCAAGGACCCTGATAGTGCCATGTACCAAGACCCTGATAGTGACATTATACCAAGGGATCTGATAGTTGACATATACAAGGACCCGGATCGTGACATATATACCAAGACCCTGATCGGGACATCCCCAGCCCCTGATAGTGACATATACCAGGATCATGATTAGTGACATATACCAAGATCCTGATAGTGACAGTATAACAGGACCCTGATAGTGCCATATACCCCCAAAAAAAAAAAAAAAAAAGGACCCTGATAGTGCCATATACCCAAGGACCTGATTAGTGACCATATAATAAGGACCATGATAGTGACATATACCAAGGACCTGATTAGTGACATATACCAAGGACACTGATAGGACATATACAAGGATCTGTAGTGAACCTTATACCAAAGGACCCTGATAGTGACATTATTACCAAGGACCCTTATAGTGAACATATACCAAGGACCCTGATAGTGACATATACCAAGGACCCTGATAGTTGCATTATACCAAGAGGACCCCTGATAGTGACAATACCAAGGACCCTGAAAGTGACATATACAAGGACCCTGATAGTGGACATATAAAAGGACCCGATCGTGACAATTACCAAAGGACCCTGATAGTGGACATATACCAAGGACCCTGGATAGTGACTATACCAAGGATCCTGATAGTGCATATAACCACCAGGACCATGATATTGTAATATACCAAGGATCATGATGTGACATATACAAGGAACCTGATAGTGCCATATTAACCAAGGACCCTGATAGTGACATATACAAGAGGACCTGATAGTGACATATACCAAGGACACTTGATAGTGAACATATACCAAGGACCCTGATTAAGGCCATAACCACGGACCCTGTGATAGTGACATATACCATGGACCTGATAGTGACAATACCAAGGGACCCTGTGATAGTGACATATACAAGGACCCTGATAGTGGACATATACCAGGACCTGATAGTGCCAATACAAGGGACCTGATATTGCCATATAACAAGGACCCTGATGTGACATATTAGACCAAGGACCCTGAATAGTGGACATTATACCAAGGACCCTGATAGTGACTATACCAAGGATCTGATAGTGACAATATACAAGACCCTGATAGTGGCATATAACCAAGGACCCTGATAGTGAACATATCCCAAGGACCCTGATAGTGACATAGACCAAGGACCTGATAGTGCCATTACCAAGACCCTGATAGGACATTATACCAAGGGACCCTGATAGTGCACATAGACAAGGACCCCTGATAGTGACATATACCAGGATCCTGATAGTGAACATTACCAAGGAACCGGTAGTGACATATACAAAGGATCCTGATAGTGATATACCAAGGACCGATAGTGGACAGATACCAAGGATCCGATAAGTGACATTATAACAAGACCTGATAGTTGACAATTTAACACGGACCCTGATAGTGACATATACCAAGGATCCTGATAGTGACATATACCAAGGACCCTGATAGTGACATATACAAAGGATCTCTGATAGTGCCATATACCAAGGGACCCTGTAGTGAATATACCAGGACCCCTGATAGTGACATATACCAAGGACCCTGATAGGGACATTACCAAAAAAGGGGGGGTGGGGGGGGGACCTGATAGTGAATTATCCAAGGACCCTGATAGTGACATATACCAAGGACCCTGATAGTGCATTTTATACCAAGGACCCTGATAGTGACATATACCAAGGACCCTGAAGTGGACATATACACCAAGGACCCTGATAGGGCAATACCAAAGGATCCTGATAGTGACATATACCAAGGACCCCGGATAGTGACATTATACCCAAGGATCTTATAGTGGACATATACCCAGGACCCTGATAGTGACACATACCAAGGATCCTGATAGTGAAATATCCAAGACCCATGATAGTGACATTTATACCAAGGACACTGATAGGGACATTATACAAGGATCCTGATGTGACATATACCAAGGAACCCTAGATAGTGACATATACAAGGGATCCTGATGTGACATATACAAGGGACCCTGATAGTGACTTACCAAGGACCTGATTAGTGACATATACCAAGGACCCTGTTAAGGGTGACATTTATAACCAGGACCCCGATAGTGAGATTATTACCAAGGACCCTGATAGTGACATTCTACCAAGGACCCTGATAGTGCAATGTTCCAAGGATCATGATAGTGCCATATTACCAAGGGCCCTGATAGTGAACATATACCAAGGACCCCGATAGTGACATATACAAGGACCCTGTAGTGGAACCTATACCAAGGACCCTGCTAGTGACATATACAAGGGACCCTGTCGTGCCAGTACCAAGGACCCTGATAGTGAATTATACCAGGAACCTGATAGTGCCATATTACCAGGACCTGATAGTGACCATATACCAAGGACCCTGATAGTGACATTATACAAGGACCCTGATAGTGACATATACCAAGGACCCTGATAGTGAATCTACCAAGGACCCTGTAGTGACATATACCAAGGATCCTGATAGTGCCCATTACCAAGGACCCTGATAGTGACATATACAAGGACCCTGATAGTGACAGTATACAAGGACCCTGATAGTGAACATATACAAGGACCCTGATAGTGACAGATACCAGGATCCTGATATTTGTTGACATTATTCCAAGCACCCGATAGTGACATACTACAAGGACATGATAGTGACATATCCAAGGATCTGATAGTGACATATACCAGGACCCTGATAGTGACATATACCAAGGACCCTGATATTGACATATACCATGGACCCTGATAGTGACATATACCAAGGGACCCTGATAGTGACAGATACCAAGGACCATGATAGTGACATTATACCAGGACCCCTGATGTGACATATACCAAGGACCCTGATAGTGACAAGTACAAGACCCTGATAGTGACATATACAAGGACCTGATAGTGCCATATACCAAGGACCTGAAAGTGAATCTACAAGGACCCTGATTAGTGACATTAACCAAGGACCCTGATAGTGCCATATACCAAGGACCCTGATAGTGCCATATACCAAGGCCCTGATAGTGAAATATACCAAGGACCCTGATAGGGACATTTATACCATGGACCTGATAGGGAATATACAAGGACCCTGATAGTGATCATTCGAAGGACACTGATAGTGACATTATACCAAGGACCCGGCTTTGACATTGTGGATACCAAGGACCCCTGATAGTGAATTATTACCAAGGACCTGATAGTGACATTATATACCAAGGACCCTGGATAGGGACATTATACCAAAGGACCCTGATATTGCATATACCATGGACCCTGATAGTGACATATGACAAGGACCCTGATAGTGACATATACCAAGGACCCTGATAGGTGACATATTTACCATGACCCTGATAGTGACAATACCAAGGCCTGCTTAGTGGACCAATACCAAGGCCTGATAGTGCCATATACCAGGACCCTGAGAGTGACATACCAAGGACCCTTGATGTGACAGATACCAGGACCCTTGATAGTGACATATGACCATGGACCCTGATTAGGGACATATACCAAGGACCCTGATAGTGCCATATACCAAGGACCCCTGATAGGGACATAATCAAGGACCCTGATAGTGGCTATACCAAAGGACCCTGATAGGACATTATACCAAGGATCCTGATAGTTAATTATACCAAAGGACCCTGATAGTGAACATATACCAAGGACCCTGATAGTGGACATATAAACAAGGATCTGATAATGACATTATACCAAGGACCTGATAGTGTGACATATACCAAGGACCCTGATAGTGACATATACCAAGGCGACCTGATGATAGTGGACACTATTCCAGGACCATGATAGTGACATTATAACCAAGGACCCTGCTATGACATATACCAAGTAGCATCAGTTACTTCAGGACCCTGATAGTGAACATTATACCAAGGATACTCTACGCCCCCTATCTGTAAAACTGGAAGGACCCACAAGAATGACTCTATTATGGCTTTTCTATTGAACATGGTCTTGCCCAAGACACTGTGTTCAGTGATCTAGCCTAGATTTGTATTCTAGAGAGGACGTGAATGGGGGTGAATATCAAAAACCACTTTTAATTTAAAAATGATTACAATGGGATGTTACGGTTTATGGGAGAATGCGAGATAAGAAGCCGGTTTAGTCAGACGTTATAAAGTGGAGGTGCTCGTCCCCCTCTGGGGATATAGTACCTGTACTGAGGATATTACAAGGGAATCGTATTATCTTCCCAAAAATGTCTGACTTCCAATCCGTGTTTTCTTTATTGTTACTGCCACAACCATGGGACAGAACAGAAATAGAAACACAAGCGGCCACCGTAACTCACGGCCGTCGACCGTCAAACATGGAGGACATTGCATGGCTCGACCTTCAAATAAAAGTTAGTTACCCCCGACACCACCATTATGCGATACTTACCTTGTGCCATATCAACGTGGGGGTAAAACAAAAATACACCCGACCCCATATGGGGACGGATACTACATGTGCCCATATCAATCCGGTTAAATACCCCGAAACCCCCATATGGCGATACTTACCTTGTGCCCATTATCTGCAACCGGTAAATTACCCCGAACCCCCATAGGGGATACTTACCTTGTTGCCCATATCAACCGGTAAAAATTACCCCCGAAACCCCATATGGCGATACTTACCTTGTTGCACTATCAATGGGTAAAATACCCCGAACCCCCATATGGCGATACTTACCTTGTGCCAATATTAAACGGTAAATTTACCCGAACCACCATATGGCGATGCTTACCTTGTGCACTATTCAATGGGCTAAATACCCCCCGAACCTCCATACGCGGATACTTAAACTTGTGCACTATTCAAGGGTAAATTTACCCCGAAAACCCCATAGGGGGTGATACTTAACTTGTGCCCATATCAACGGTAAATTACCCCGACCCCCCCATGATGGCGATACTTCCTTGTGCCCATATCAACCGGTAAATACCCCCGAACCCCCATATTGGCGATACTTACCTTGTTGCCCATCATCAACGGTAAATTACCCCCGAACCCCATATGGCGATACTTACCTTGTGCTCATATCAACCGTGTAAATTACCCCCCGATTTATCCCCCATATGGAGATACTTACCTTGTGCACTATCAATGGGTAAATTTCCCCCCGAACCTTATACACTCTACCCAATATGATTCTCTGGGGTGACAAGGTTTATGGGTTGACAACACACTTAAGGAGAAAGCTCCAGGGGAAGAGCTTTCACCACAGAAATAGTTAAATTCCCTACTGTCTGCCCTGTCTACAGTAAAACTCATTTAAAGTTGGAACTGTTTTTTTTTTTTTCCACCCCCCCCAATCAGACAAGCCCATGGTCTATGCCCCCTTCACTACTTTGGGCTTTCTCGGACATGCTCAGTAGGAGTCATCATCAAGGCAGAGAAGAGAAGCAGCGCTCCAATCAGCGGTGGTGTTGTTTTGTGTGTGTTATTATATTCTGTGTGTTATTTTATCGTGTGGCTGTGTGTGTTATTTTACTGTGTGTTTTTATTTGAGTGCTACTTCTATTATTCAGTGTGTTAGCTATATGTGTGTGTTATTTATTGTTGTGTATTATTTTATGTGTGTGTATATTATAATTGTATGTTTTTATTTATTTTTTTTTGGGTTGGTTTTGTGTTATTTTATCGTTTGTGTGTTTATTTTACTGTGTGTTTTATTATGAGTTTGTTATTCTATTATCAGTGGTTATTATATTGTGTGTGTATGTATTGTGTGTATTATTTTTATTGTGTGATTATTATACTTGTATGTGTATTATATGTATGTGTATTTAGGTGTGTTTTATTTTATGTGTGTATTTTATATTGTGTGTCTATTTATTGTGTGTATTATTATATTGTGTGTATTTATTGTGTGTATTATTATATTGTGTGTATTTATTGTGTGTATTATATATTGTATGGTTAGTTATGTGTGTGTTATTTTATTCAGGTGTTATTATATGTATGTGTTATTTATTGGTGGTATTTTTATTCTTTGTATGATATATTGTGTGTGTTATGTATTGTTATGTGTAATTGTGTGCTGAGTTGCACCAACTTTTCCACCGTACACGTATTAAGGGAAAAAAAAAACCCCCACCCCCCAATTGGCCCCTGCCGTTTAGTCACTGCCTCTCGCTTGTTGGTTTGAACCTCAATGTCACCCTCTAACCTCTCAGCAAACCCCATTTGAGGCCAATTAGATTCACCGGTCAGTTCCCCAGGAATTGGAAAATGCCACATTCAACCAGGCAGGGGCTTATCCTAAAGTACTCCTACGATCCATCTCATCTCCTGCCCCAGCACTGAACTTTCATCCTAAGCAAGTCGTACAGAAAGGGAAGAAAAAGAGCCCAACCCCCTAATATCCAAATCAGGGAGCAGAACTGGAGATTTTTTTTTTTTTTTTGGGGGGGACTGGTTTGTAATTCAGGTTCCTCCCAAATTGGCAGTTAAATTACCACTGTCTAATAGGAGAGATCGCCCAGTGCTATCAGCGATTATGCAACGGCAATATGGGCAGCTCCCACTCATAGTAGTAAATATAAATATACAGAGAAGGGATGTTTTTTTTTGTTTTTTTCCGTACACACAATAGCTATACCCTCATTGTACTGTCTCAGGACACACAATATGGCCAGATCCCACCCCTATATAAAGATACAGAGAAGGAATGTTCTGTACATACAATAAGACTATACCCTCATACTGACTGTCTATAAGGGAAACCAATATGGTAGCCCCACCCATATGTACCAATATAAATATACGAGAAGGAATGTTCTGTACATACAATAAGCTATACCCTCCATACTGTACTGTCTAAAAGGGGAAACCCAAGTATGGCAGCTCCCACCCAGATGTATAATATACAGAGCAGGGAGTTTTCTGTACACACATAAGCTAACCCTCATACTGTACTGTCTAAGGGAAAACAATATGGCAGCTCCCACCATATGTATTAAATATAATATACAGAGAGGAATGTATCTGAACACATCAAGAATTCTATACCCTCCATTACTTGTACTGTCTAAGGGGAACAACAACTCTGCAGTCCCACCCAGATGTATAAATATAAATATACAGAAGAAGGAATGTTATGTACACAATAAGCTTACCCCATAATTGTTACTGTCTAAGGGGTGAAACACCCCGATGCAGCTCCCACCCGTATGTAAAATATAAATATACAGAGAAGGAAGATTCTGTAAACACAATAAGGATACCTCATACTTGTACTGTCTAAGGAAAAAACAATATGGCAGCTCACACCCATATGTATAAATATTACAGAGAAGAATGTTCTGTACACCCCAATGACAGCTTTACCCTCATATCTGTATGGTAAAGCGGAAACCACTTGGCAGCTCCCCATCCATATGTATAAATATACAGGCAAGGACTGTTCGTGTACATAAATAAGCTATCCCCTCAAATGTATGTCTAAGGGAACACTATTGCAGCTCCCACCCATAGTTTAAAATACAGAGAGAAAGAAATGTTCTGTAAATACAATAGCTGACCTCATACTGTACTGTCTAAGGGAAACAACATGGCCCAGGCTCCACCATATGTATAATAAATATAAATATACAGAGAAGGAGTTCTGTACATACAATCAGCTCTACCCTTCATACTATAATGTCTAAGGGAACACAATTTATGGCAGCTCAAACCCATATGTATTAAATATAAAGATACAGAGAAAGGATGTTATGAACACACAATAAGCTATAACCTCATACTGTACTGTATAAGGAAACACTAGGCAGTCCCATCCATAGTCTTAAATATACAGAGAAGGAATGTTCTGACATACAAATAAAGCTAGACCCTCAGTACTGTACTGTCTAAGGGACACAATTTGCAGTCCCACCCATATGTATAAATTATTTACAGAGAAGGAAGGTCTGTACATACAATAAAGCTATACCCTTCATACTGTACTGTCAAAGGGAAAACATGGCAGCTCCCACCCATTCTGTATAAATATAAATATACAGAGAAGGAATGTTCTGTAATACATAAGCTATACCCTCATACGTACTGTCTAAGGGAAAAAACAATCTGGCAGCCCAACCCTTATGTATAAATAACGAGAAGGAATGTTCTGTACATACAATAAGCTATTACATCATACAGTACTGTCTAAGGGAAACAAATAGACAGCTCACACCCATATGTTATAAATTACAGAGAAGGAATGTCTGTACACACAATAAGCTATACCCTCATACTTTTTACTGTCTAAGGGAAACACTATGGAGCTCCCACCCCTATGTAAAATATATACAGAGAAGGAAGTTCTGTACATACAATAAAACCTATTACCCTAATTACTGTAACTGCTAGGGAAAACAATATGGCAGGCTCCCACCCATATGTATAAATCTAAATATACAGAGAAGGATGGTTCTGTACCACACCAATAAGCTTATACCCTCATACTGTAATGTCTAAGGGAAAAAATATGGGCAGCTCCCACCAATGTATTAAACTATACAGCGAAGCCATAATTGTTCTGTACATACAATAAGCTATACCCCTTCATAATGTTACGGTCTAAGGGAAACACTATGGCAGCCCCACCCATATCGCCACAATTAACAGGAAGTAATGTTTGTACATTACAATAAGCTATACCCTCATTACTGGACTATGTCTAAGGGAAAACAATATGGCAGGCTCCCACCCATATGTATTAAATATAAACTACAGAGAGGATGTTTTCTGTAATACCAATAATCTAATACCCTCATAACTGTACTGTCTAAGGGAAAAACAATATGGCAGCTCCCACCAATATGTATAAAATCTACAGAGGACAGGAATGTCTGTACACACAATTAAACTATTACTCTCATACTGTACTGTCTAAGGGACTAACGATATGGCAGCGCCACCTATAGGTATTAATCTAAGAGAAGGAATGGTTCTGTACATTACACTAAGCTTATACCCATCATACTGTCTGCTAAGGGAAACAATATGGCAGCTCACCCTATGTATAATATACGAGAAGGAATGTTCTGTACACACAATAATCCTATACCTCAACTTTTACTGTCTAAGGGAAAACAATATGGCAGCTCCCATCCATTATGGTATAAATAACAGAGAAGGACTGTTCTGTAATAACAATAAGGTCATACCCCTCATACTGTACTGTCTAAGGGAAACAATATGGCAGCTCCCACCCATATGTATAATATAAAAATACAGAGAAGGAATGTCTGTACATTACAAAATCGATACCCTCATTACTGTACTGTCTAAGGGAAAACCACTATGGCAGCTCCACCATATGTATAAATTATACGAGAAGGAATGTTCTGTAACATACAAATCAGCTATCCCCTCATACTGTACTTGTCTAAGGGGAAACAATATGGCAGCTCCCACCCAGAGGTATAAATATAAAATATACAGAGAAGGATGTCTGTACACAACAATAAGAATGCCTCATACTGTTACTGGCTAAGGGGAAACAATATGGCAGCTCCCACCCATATGTCTAAAATATACAGAGAAGGAATGTCTGTACATACAATAAGCTATACCCAATTATGTACTGTTAAGGGAAACACTATGGCAAGCTCCCACCAATATGGATAAATATAAGGAAGGAATGTTCTGTACATACACTAAGCTATACCCTCATACGTACTGTCTAAGGGAAACAATATGGCAGCTCCCACACCCATATGTATAAATATAAAAACAGAGAAGGAATGTTCGTACAACAATAAGCTATACCCTCATATGTACTGTCTAAGGTAAACACGATGGGCAGCTCCCACTATATGTTATAAAGATACAGAGAAGGAATGTTATGTACCATACAATAAAGCTATACCCTCATACTATACTGTTCTAAGGGGAAACAATTTATGGCAGGCCCACCCATAATGTATAAATATACAGAGAAGGAATGTTCAGACATTACAATAAGCATACCTCATACTGTTACTGTTAAGGGAAAACAAATGGCAGCTCCCACCCATATGTATAAATAGTACAGAGAAGGAATGTTCTGTTACACACAATAAGCTATACCCTTCAATACATACTTTCTAAGGGGAAAACAATAGGCAGCGCCCCACCATATGTATGAAATATAACAGAGAAGGATGTTCTGTACACACACAAGCTATTACCCTTATGTACTGTCTAAGGGAAACAAATATGGGAGCTCCCACCCATATGTATAACTATATATTTGGCTTCTTAAAATGCCTTCCTCTGTTTGTATAATAATATAATAATTCATTAAATGGTGTCAGTCAGAGATTAGTTTTTGTCCAAATTTTCCCAAATTGAAAACCGGGATAGTATCCCCCAGTCCATCTGCTGAATAAACCCACTTTTTATATTTTTCAACAAATTATGGATTCGCGGCACCCACCAGAAAGAGGCCAGCGTGGGTGAGGTGCGGTGTGTGTTAATATTTGTAGGTTTGTGACATAAATATACCTGTTTTCTTCAGAATAAACATGTAAATCTCCAAACAAATAAAATGTTTTTGCGAATGTTCAGTTTAAAACTGGTTTTTAGCAAATAGAAAACTTCCCATCCCAATAAACCACAATGGAGTCTGGAATGAAACTGTCTGTCCTTCTCCAGGGTAAAATATTAAAGGGGGTCCAGCAGAGATTGGGCGAAATGGCGTTAGTCCTTTAACATCAAGTTAGATGATTATCTCACCGAACTGCCATGAAGTTTACATCCTTGGTCCCTATAGCATCAGAGATATTAAAACAGAAGCGCTAATGAAGCTGGTGTTGTAATATCCATGGCATGCGGGAGCAGGTTACTGCTGAGTAGAACAGTTGGGGACAGGTGAAGCGGGGGGGGGGGTTGGAGTGAGGAAAGAAGCGATTATTTAGCGACTTGTTGCTATTGTACACATCATAATCTCCGTGGCAACTGTTAAAATGACTTTTTTTTCCCCCTAATCTTTTTTTTTTTTTGTTTTTTTTTGTTTTTTTTTTTTTTTTTCCCCCCCCCCCCCCCCCCCCCCTTGGATGATTTTGCAAACTTTCGTCCGCAGTTTTAATAGGTTTTTAAGCTTCCCGAAGACCCCGTCAACTCGGCGCTGCCGCCCGCCATGTGTTTGTAAGTAGTAACCGTATGAGCAAACCAATTTATGACACCAGCTGTCTCTGTCACAACTCCTGCTCCCAAATAGGCTTCAGGAGAGCAAAATTAACAGTCACGGGCAGAGTCGGGGCGCGAATCCGGTGAAGAATTGGATGCGAAAATATGAAAAAAAGATGGAGGGGGGATTTTAAAAAATTGAGGCGTCGGGGGTTTTTTCGATAGGGCACCAAGGTCGACATCTTCATGCACAATGGAACATCAGGAGGACAGTGATACCAGTAAAGACCCGTCCAGTAAATTTAAATATCACCGGTGGGTCGTCCCTTTAAGAGTTATGCCAGTTTACAGCCCTCGACTAAAGTCCAGCATCCTCCGACTAGGAACTGTGCATAGGGATTTGTATTTACAGACAATAAAACCTTTAACGTTGTTATGGAAAATGTTACACACACTTGGAAAAGACAGTATCCGAGCTTGGTTTATCATAGGGCACCGGGCCTTCATGAAAGGTTTTTTTAAATGTAAAAAGGTGGAAGGGGCCCATATTGTGTTCTTTCTAGGGCCACCATGGACCTATTCGTCCCTGAACTTTATATAGCTAGCCATACCGGGCATACACGGCAATGATTTTTTTACCATTAGATTCCGGTCGTAATCCCATCTTTCGCCGGGATCTTCATAGATTTCAGCTTCAAAAGTGATGGTTTTGGGAGGGTCATATGGGGGGTTCAATGGAAAATTTCCACCATTTGATTAAAATTTGCCCTTAAATTCCTGCCGTGATATGGGGCCTATAGCGCGATCAATAATGGTGTACTGAGTGAGCCAATACTTTCCTATCAGTTAGCACTGTGAGATGGCGAGCTTCATCAGTTACGGTCCATTTTCAATTCCGAAACTTCAGTTAAAGGTTGAAAGTTTGAAAGTTCGAATTTCGGACCATAAAGTTCAATGGGAGAGTGATAGTGCAGAAAAATGTCGGGATCAGGATGATGACAGGAAAAAACTTAAACAATGTAACTTGCTGTAAAAAGCTGTGGCACCTGGGAAAAATGGTCTGGGGAATATGTACTGTCACCAAACAATTGCACAACATTCTGAACCACGAAGCGGGCAATTGTCGGGTTTTGGGGAGCAAAAAAAACGCGCCTTTCAGGGGTTACAACCACTTCGAGGGTTACCGAAAATAGAACCATAAATTCGAGGGTTACCGAAATCGAATGACACTTCGAGGAGTTTAGCGAACGAGACATTCTAGGTAGCAAAACACGATCCATAACTTTCAAGGGTTACTGAAAAACAAACAACACTTTTTCACGGCTTAGCGAACGATACATTTCTAGGATTTAGTGAAACGATTTACATTCTAGGGTAGTGAAACGATACTTTTAGGGTTAGTGAACGATACATTCTAGGGTTAGTGAACGATTACCTTTAGGGTTAGTGAACGATTACATTCTGGGTTAGTGACGATACATTAGGGTTAGTGAACGATACAATTATAGGGTTAGTGAACGATCCATTCTGGTTGTGATCGATTATTAGGTAGGTGAACGATACAGTCTAGGGTTAGTGAACGATACATTCTAGGGTTGTAATCAGTCGGTAGCGAACAATAACATTCTAGGGTTAGCGAACGATACATTCTAGGGTTAGTGAATGATACAGTCTAGGGTAGTGAATGAACATTCTAGGGTTAGTGAAACGATACATTCTAGGGTTAGCGACGATAAATTCTAGGGTCGTGGAATGACAATTCTAGGGTTAGCGAACGACTTCTAGGGTTATGCGAACAAGACAGTGCTAGGGTTAGCGAACGATACATTCTAGGGTTAGTGAATGATACATTTAGGGTTGTGAATCGATTACATTCTAGGGTTAGTGAACGATTACATTTCTAGGGTTAGTGAACGGTACATTCGAGGGTTAGGTTGAACGATAAATTCTAGGGGTTAGCGAAACGATACATTCTAGGGTTAGCGAAATATACTTCTAGGGTTTTATGTGAACATACTTCTAGGGTTAGTCGAACGATACATTCTAGGGTGTAGTAAACATGCATCTAGGGTGTTACGTGTAATTCTAGGGCTTCTTGGTAGTGAACGGATACATTTAGGGCTTAGACGAAGATTGCATTCTAGGGTTAGCGAACGATACATTCTGGGTTAGTGAACGATAATTCTAGGGTAGTGAACGATGCATTCTGGGTTAGCAAGAAATTAAGGGTTAGGAGATACATTCTAGGGTTAGCGAACGGATACATTCTAGGGGTTAGGAACGAACATTCTAGGGTGTATAGCGAACGATAATCTAGGGTTAGTGAACGATACATTCTAGGGTAGTGAACGATACATTAGGGTTAGGAGATACATCAGTTGAAGAACATTTGGGTTAGTGGAACGATACATCTAGGGTTAGTGAACGGTACATTCTCGAGGTTAGGTGACGATACATTCTAGGTGTAGGGAATGATACACGGAGGGTTAGGAACGATACTTCTAGGGTTAGTGAGCCACGATACATTCTAGGGTTAGTGAATGAACATTCTCGGGTAGGAGCTTAGTTAGTGAATGATACCATTCTAGGGTTAGTGAATATACATTCTAGGGTTAGTGTAAGGTACATTCTAGGGTTAGTGAACGGGTACATTCTCGGGTTAGTGGACGGTACATTTAGGGTTAAGTACGGAATTACGGTTTGAACGATTCTAGGGTAGTGAACGGTAATTCTAGTGGTTAGTGAACGGTCCGTAAATCGATAAATTAGTGAAATCAGCCGCGAGTCTGGAAAAATGACACTATGTTCGAATAATTCAAAGTTTGTCCAAACTCGATAATCAAAAACTCTGCGTTCCAGTCGGTTTGTTGTGTCCATCGCGAGCATCTGGAAGGAAGGTTTGCCATGTGCAAGTCCCCATCTTTAACTACCAGCCCCCACACTCAGCCCTGTACGTTTTCTTTCACATCTACTTCCCTGTGTAGTCTCAAAATTTTCACATTTTTCCGACTCTGCGTCCTCAGAATCTCTCCATCTCTATTTAGCGCAGCCGCTTCTTCCCTTTGTCATTGCTTAAGTTTCGTTTTTTCAGAGGGAGATAAAAAGCGCAGGACGATGAAGTTTTTTCTAATTCATCCAGAGATTGAATCTTCTTGATGTCAGATTCGTTACCAATTCAATGACGCCATCCACTTGTCACTTTCATTGTGTTTGGAAGTGCCAACTTCACCCCGGGGTTATTTTGGCACGTTGATCTCACCTGTCTTACGATTCATCTTTTTTAAAATCATTTTCGGGCTAAATTTCAGCCTTGTTGTCAAGACGGATAGAAAGCTCCCCGCAGGCCCCCCAGAGTTATTGTATGTAATGTGTTTTAACCGGGGGAATGGCTGAATAGAGAATTACAGAGCGTGCTTGCTGATAATGTGGCCCTTACTAATGGGGCCCTATAACGTTCCCAGGTGCCCCATCAATACATTAATTCGTGGTTTATATATATGGGATCCAGTCATTTAAATAAGTTATCACCGATTTACTCAGTAATAAGATATTTTATCATTTGATTAAATTAATACAGTTTGGCCCCTAAGTTATTCCCAGAATTACCTGACATTCCACTAGCTACTGTAAGCTCCCCACCTCTGTCTGACCTATACCCTTCTGGGGGAAGATATTAAGTTACCACAGCCATAAGATAAAAAACAAAAAAACAAAAAAACAAGTGAGCGTTGGCCTGCCAGTAAAGGGATCAGACTGGGCAATTGCAAAGAACATATTGCAGTCACTGACCAAAGTTGCATGAGGGGGGTACTGGAAATGCGTGGAAATTAAATGGTAATGTAACTTTTAAGCAATCTTACGAGACTGTCAATATTCATTAAACATTTCTGCACAGACCGTACATTCTTTACTGAATGAATAAAAAATTGTTTCTGGTCAATGTCTTGCTTGTTTTCCATTTGGCCTAAAGCAAGGTGGAAATTGTTAGATGCACTTGGGCATCCCCATTCTGTTTGTTACACACATGGGCGGGAGCTGCCAATTGTTCCTTACCATGGTAGTTTATATGAAGTTGGTTGGATGGGAGTTGGATTTCTATGAAAATAATAGAGATTATTATAATTGTCTGCTGGCACCGGGGCCCCGTTATACTCTACAGCACTGTTACCCTACTGACCACTACCAATCTGGGCACTCAAAGGGACTTTTTGGTCCCAAACGGAGGTTCCACTACTAGTGACAAATGACTGACATAGTGCCACACTGACAGTTTGTGCATCTGAATTCATAGGGGTCCATAGCGGGGAAACTCAGCACAAATTTTTTTTGGCCCAACTGGCTGATTACACAGACGGATTGATTGGGTGTGCTGATGAAAAAATCTGCCCGTCTGTGCCCATCCTATAGAGAAGGTACAAAACATTATAATGAATGTAAAAATAAATTAAGGGGAACACTAAGGTATTTTAATATCCAATAATACATGATACATTCCTTATTGGCATAATGAGGGCCGCTAGTTACCGGGCCACTCCGTATGAAGGGGATGTTGGTTGGGTAAATCCAATACCATATGATGGACATTTCCGTGCTTAGAATGGTACCTGGTACACGATTAACAAAACGTTGTCTGTTCCAAACGTTCACCACTAGTGAGCAATCGGTCATCATTACCTGACGCAGCGAGCCCATCGCAAAACCGACACCAAGTTTCGTGACCAATTTACGGGAAACATGGACAATATATGCTTGTGTGTACCCAACACTGAAGCTGTGTACAACATTATTTCAATATCTCGGCCTGATCGACCGATAGTTCAGGTGGTCAGCGAAAATTAATGTTTTTTTGTGCCACGGTTGTTCATCCGAATGGACAAAAAAAAAAAAAATGGGTGGGGGTATGCGACATGTACGAGAAACCAACGACACTGCCTGTGCGGGAGGCTGCCATATTGTTTCCCTTACACATGGTAGTTATATGCGTTCCTGAGAGAAACCACCGGACACTCTTGTTCCGTGGCACAACTGGTCGGGAAGTGCAGAATGGTCGGCTAGGACGAAGGATTGCTTGTGTTAACCCCGAGTTTAAACTGCGGGATACTGTGCGTGGGGGTCAGTTACAGAGACAAGCCCTCTTAGATAAGTGGGAAAGATGTGCTGTGGCCGGGAGATTCCACTTGCATGTATAATTTGCAGTAGGGCGAACCAGAAATCCAATTAAGATAAAATTCCTCTTTAGGGTGGGGAATTATGTGCAGGAATAAATGACGTTAGGTCAACAGCAGTTCGTGGGTCCCCGAGGGATCTATTAATTAAGCAGTAGGGTTTATCAGAAATCAAAAGGGCTTCGCCTTTTCCATTAATGTTGGAATTTGCACCTTATTAAGAAAGCATTTCTATATGTATATTTCTTCCCCTTCTTAAATTGCATTTTTATTTCATGACTTCAGTAGGGTTTTTGGCACTTAAAGGCACAAAGGCTTTGAAACCAAAAAGGCCCATCAAATTAAAATCTAATTCCAAATATGATTCCTAAGGATCAAATCTCCATCAACAATGAAAACGTGTTTTAAAATGTCAGAGGAGAAGGTAGAAGGTCTGTGTTCCTTTTATAACAAACCGGTGGGTGGTGATACAATGTAGCATGATTATATGGGTGTGTGTACAATGTAAACAGGATTCAGTAACATGGACAGGGAGATTCTCTGGTGTATACAATGGTAATATGATCAGTGGTGTGGTGGTACATGTAACAGATCAGTAGAGAAAGGGAGATCTCTGGTGTAACAATGTAATATGACAGGGAGGTTGTTGTGTACAATGTACACATGATCATACACATGAGGGAGATTTGTGTATACAATGTGAAATATGACAGTGGGTGTGGGTACAATTGTAACATGATCAGTACACATGAAGGGAGATCATCTGTGGTGATACCATGTAATATGTCATGGGGTGTGTGTAAAAAAGTAACATGCATCAGAGACATCAAGGGAGATCTCTGTGTATACAATGTAATATGACCAATGTTGTGCAGGGTAATCACTGTAAATACAATGTAACATGATATTGGGTGGGTGTAGGACTCTCACTGTGGATACAATGTAAACATGATGAGTGTATGTGCAGGAACTATCACTGTGGATACAATGTAACAGTGATTCAATTGGGTGTGTAGGACTATACTGTGGATACAATGTAACATGATCATTGGGTGTGTAGGACTCTCACTGTGGATACAAGTAAACATGATCATTGGGTGTTGTAGGACTCTCACGTGGATACAATGTAACATGATCAGGTGTATGTGCAGGGACTATCACTGTGGTACAATGTAACATGATCATGGGTGTGCAGGACTATCACTGTGGATACAATGTAACATGATCATTGTGTGTGCAAGACATCACCTGTGGATAAATGTAACCATGATCATTGTATGTGCAAGACTATCACTGTGGATACAATGTACAGAATGCATTGGGTGTGTAGGACTATCACTGTGGGATACAATGTAACATGATATTTGATGTGCAAGAGCTCACTGTGGATAAAATGTAACATGATCATTGTATGTGCAAGACTATCACTGTGGATACAATGTGAACATGATCATTGGGTGTGTAGGACTATCACTGTGGATACAATGTAACATGATCATTGGGTGTGTAGGACTATCACTGTGGATACAATGTAACATGATCATTGTATGTGCAAGTCTATCACTGTGGATAAAATGTAACATGATCATTGTATGTGCAAGACTATCACTGTGGAACATGTAACTGATCATTGGTGTAGACTATCACTGTGGATACAATGTAACATAATCATGGGTGTGTAGGACTATCACTGTGATACAATGTAACATGATCATTGGTGTGTGTAGGACTATCACGTGGGATACAATGTAACATGATCATTGGGTGTGTAGGACTATCACTGGGGATTACAATGTAACATGATCATTGGTGTGTAGGACTCTCACGTGGATACAGTAACATGATCATTGGGTGTGTAGGACTATCACTGTGGATACACATGTAACATGATCATTGTATGTGCAAGACTATCACTGTGGATACAATGTAACATGATCATTGGGTGTGTAGGACTATCACTGTGGATACAATGTAACATAATCATTGGGTGTGTAGGACTCAATGTGGATTACAATGTAACATGATAATTGTATGTGCAGGACTATCACTGTGGATACAATGTAACACTGATCATTGGGTGTGCAGGACTATCACGTGTGGATTACAATGTAACATGATCATGTGCAAGACTATCACTGTGGATAAAATGTAACATGATCATTGTATGTGCAGACTATCACTGTGGATACAATGTACATGATCAGTGGGTGTGTAGGACTCTCACTGTGGAGACAATGTAACATTGATCATTGTATGGCAGGACTATCACTGTGTGAAATGTAACATGATCATGGGTGTGCAGGACTATCACTGTTGGATTACAATGTAACATGATCATTGATGGCGGAGGACTATACTGTGGATACAATGTAACATGATCATTGGGTGTGAGGGACTCTCACGTGGTGATACAATGTAACATGATCATTGTAGTGCAAGACTTCACTGTGGATAAATGTAAATGATCATTGTATGTGCAAGACTATCACTGGGATACAAGTAACATGATCATTGGTGTGGTGTAGGACTATCACCGGTGGATCAATGTAAAATGATCATTGGGTGTGTAGGACTATCACTGTGGATTACAAATGTAAACAGATCATTGTATGTGTCAGACTATCACTGTGGATACAATGTGTAACATGATATGGGTTGTGCAGGACTACCACGTGGGATTAACAATGTAACATGTCATGGTATGTGCAAGACTATACTGTGGATAAAATGTAAACATGATCATTGGGTGCAAGACATCACTGTGGATACAATGTAACATGATCATTGGGTTGTGTAGGACTATCACTGTGGATACAATGTAACATGATCATTGGTATGTGCAAGACTATCACTGGGATAAAATGTAACTGATCATTGTATGTGCACGACTATCACTGTGGATACATGTAACATGATCATTGGGTGTGTAGGACTCTCACTGTGTGGAAACAATGTAACATGATATTGGGTATGTGTAGGACTATCACTGTGGATACCATTGTAAACATGATCATTGTATGTGCAAGGCTATCACTGTGGATAAAATGTAACATGATCATTGTATGTGCAGGACTATCACTGGGATACCAAGTAAACTGATCATTGGGTGTGTAGGACATCACTGTGGATACAATTGTAACATAATCATTGGGTTGTGTAGGACTATCACTGTGGATACAATGTAACATGTATTGGGTGTGTAGACTATCACTGTGGATACAATGTAACATGATCATTGGGTGTGTAGGACTATCACGTGGATTACAATGTAACATGATCATTGGGTGTGGTAGGACTCTCACTGTGGATACAAGTGAACATGATCATTGGGTGTGAGGGACTTCACTGTGGATACAATGTAACATGAATCATTGTATGTGCAGGACTATCATGTGGATACAATGTAACATGATCATTGGGTGGGTAGGGACTTCACTGTGGATACAATGTAACATGATCATTGGGTGTGTAGGACTCTCACTGTGGATACAATGTAACGATCATTGGATGTGCAGGACTAGTCACTGGGATACAATGTAACATGATATATGGGTGTGAGGACTATCACTGTGGATACATGTAACATGATCTTGTTGTGCAAGACTATCACTGTGGATAAAATGTAACATGTCATTGTATGTGCAAGACATCACTGTGGAATACACATGTAACATGATTCATTGGGTGGTAGGACTATCACTGTGGATACAATGTAACATGATCATTGTATGTGCAAGATATCACTGTGGTAAAATGTAACAGATCTTGTTATGTGCAGACTATCACTGTGGATACATGTAACATGATCATTGGGTGTGTAGGACTATCACTGTGGATTACAATGTAACATGATCATTGGGGGTAGGACTATCACTGTGGATACAATGTAAAAGATCATTGTATGTGCAGTCTTCACTGTGGATAAATGTAACAGTCATTGTATGTGAGACTTCATTGGATACAGTGTAACATGATCATTGGGTGTGGTAGGACTATCCTGTGGATACAAGTATACATATCATTGGTGTGTAGGACTATCACTGTGGATACAATGTAACATGATCATTGGGTGTGTAGGACTCTCACTGTGGATACAATGTAACATGATCATTGGGTGTGTAGGAATGTAACATGATCATTGGGTGTGTAGGACTCTCACTGTGGATACAATGTAACATGATCATTGGGTGTGCAGGACTATCACTGTGGATACAATGTACATGATCATGTATGTGGTCAGGACTATCAATGTGGATTACAATTAACATGATCATTGGGTGTTAGGACTATCACTGTGGATTACAATGTACATGATCATTGGGGTTGTAGGACTCTCACTGTGGATACAATGTAACATGACATTGTAGTGCAGAGGACTATCACTGTGGATACATGTAACATGATCATTGGGTGGGAGGACTATCACTGTGGATACAATGTAACATGATCATTGTATGCAGGGCACTATTACTGTGGATACAATGTAACATGATCATTGGGTGGTAGGACTTCACTGTGGATACAATGTAACATGTCATTGTATGTGCAAGACTATCACTTGGATAAAATGTAAACATGTCTGTATGTGCAAGACTATCACTGTGGATACAATGTAACATGATCATGGGGGTGTAGGACTATACCGTGGATACAATGTAACATGATCATTGGGTGTGTAGGACTATCACTGGGATACAATGTAACCGATGATCATTGTTGTGCGAACTTCACTGTGGATACAATGTAACTGACATGGTGTGTGCAGGACTATCACTGTGGATACAATGTAACATGATCATTGTAGGTGCAAAGGGGAATTCATGTGGATTTAAAATGTAACATGATCAGTTGTGGCAAGACTACACTGTGGATACACATGTAAGACATTTGTTGGGGGATCATTGGGTGTGCTAGGACTATACTGTGGATACAATGTAAAACATGGATCATGTATGTCAAAAGGACTATCACTGTGGATAAAATGTAATGATCATTGTATGTGCAAGACTATCACTGTGGAAATACAATTGTAAACATGATCATTGGGTGTGTAGGACTATCACTGTGGGAAAACAATGGTAACATGATCATTGGTGTGTAGGACTATCAACTGTGGATACAATTAACATGATCATTGTGTGTGCAAGCTATCACGGTTTTTGTTGGGGGGAATTAAATGAACATGAATCATTGTATGTGCAAGGACTATCACTGTGGATAAATGTAACATGATCATTGGGGTGTGTAGGACTATCACTGTGGATTACAATGTAACATATCATGGGTGTGTAGGACTATCACTGTGGATTACAATGTAACATGATTCATTGGGTGTGTAGGACTATCCTGTGGATACAATGTAACATGATCATTGGGGTGTAGGACTATCACTGTGGATACAATGTAACATGATCATTGGGTGTGTTGTGAGGACTTCACTGTGGATCAACTGGTAAAGTTTGGGTGTCAGGATATCACTGTGGATACAAGTAACATGATTGTATGTGCAGACTATCATGTGGATACATGTAACATGATCATTGGGTGTGAGGAACTATCCTGTGGTAGTACAATGTAACATGATCATTGGGTGTGTAGGACTCTCACTGTGGATACAATGTAAACATGAATCATGTGTATGTGCAGGATATCACTGTGGTTACAATGGTACATGATCATTGGGTGTGCAGGGACATCACTGTGGATACAATGTAACATGATCATGGCAAGGGACTATCACTGTGGATAAAAGTAACATGATCATTGTATGTGCAAGACTATCACTGTGGATACAAGTACAGTGATATTGGGTGTGGACTCTCACTGTGGATACAAGTAACATGAGATCATTGTTTATGTGAGGACTATCACTGTGGATACAATGTAACATGATCATGGGGTGTGCAGGACTATCAGGTGGATACAATGTACATGATCATTGTATGTGCAGACTATTACTGTGGATACAATGTAACATGATCATTGGGGTGTAGGACTCCATCATGTGGATACAATGTAACATGATCATTGTATGTGCAAGACTATCACTGTGGATAAAATGTAACATGATCATTGTATGTGCAGACTATCACTGTGGATACAATGTAACATGATCATTGGGTGTGTAGGACATTCACCGTGGATACAATGTAACATGATCATTGGGTGTGTAGGACTATCACTGTGGATACAGATGGTACATGATCATTGTATGTGCAAGACTATCCACGGTGGATAAAATGTAACATGATCATGTATGGCGCAAGACATCAACGTGGATACAATGTAACTATGATCATTGGGTTGTGTAGGACTATCACTGTGGATACAATGTAACATGATCTGTCTGTCCGATCATGTGGAAAAATGGACTGAATTTATGTGCAAGATACATGGGAACATGTACATGTCATTGGCTGTAGGACTATCACTGTGGATACAATGGAACATATCATTGGGTGTGTAAGGACCCATGACTGGGATACAATGTAATACATCAGATGGTGTGTAGGATATCACTGTGGATACATATGTACATGATCATTGGGTGTGTGGACTATCACTGTGGATACAATGTAACATGATCATTGGGTGTGTAAGACTATCACTGTGGATTA
>JAACNH010000020.1:344501-441429 GCA_019447015.1 Hymenochirus boettgeri
GTGGGAGCAATGTACAGATCCATTTGGGGTGGTAGGACTATCACTGTGGAACAAGTAACATGATCATTGGGTGGTTGTGACTATCACTGTGGATACAATGTAAACATGAGCATTGTGTGCAGTACTCATCTGTGGATATACAATTTACAGGATCACGGGGGTGGTAGTGGACTATCACTGTGGATACAATGTAACATGAATCATTGTATGGGTGGGACTATCACTGTGGATACAATGTAACATGATCATTGGGTGTGTAGAGACACACTCACTGGTGTGAATACATGTGTAACATGACATGTTGTGGTGTGTTAGTGAGCTGCACTTGGATACAATGGTACATGATCATTGGGTGTGTAGGACTGCTCACTGTGGTATTACAATGTAACATGATTTTGGGGTGCGATACACGTGGATACAATGTAACATGATCATGTGGGTGCAGAGACTATCACTGTGGATAAATGTAACATGATCATTGTGTGAGACTATCACTGTGATACAATGTAACATCGATCATGGGTGTGTAGGACTCTCACTGTGTATACAATGTAACATGATCATTGTATGTGCAGACTATCACGTGGATACAATGTAACATGATCATTGGGTGTGCGACTATCACTTCTGTGGATACAATGTAACATGATCATTGTAGTGTGCAGGACTATCACTGTGGATACAATGTAACATGATCAGGGTGTGTAGATCGCACTGTGGATACATGTACATATCATTGTATGTGCAGGACTATCACTGTGGATACAATGTAACATGATCATTGTATGTGCAGAGACTATCACTGTGGATACAATGTAACATGATCATTGTGTGTAGAGGACTATCACGTGGATACAATGTAACATGATCATTGGGTGTGTAGGACTATCACTGTGGATACAATGTAACATGATCATTGTATGTGCAGACTATCACTGTGGATAAAATGTAACATGATCATTGTATGTGCAAGACTATCACTGTGGATACAATGTAACATGATCATTGGGTGTGTAGGACTATCACTGTGGATACAATGTAACATGATCATTGTATGTGCAAGACTATCACTGTGGATAAATGTAACATGTATCTTGTATGTGCAAGACTATCACTGTGGATACAATGTCAACATGATCATTGGGTGTGTAAGGGACTCATCACTGTGGATACATGTAACATATCTGGGTTGTAGGACTATCACTGTGGATAGCAATGTAAACATGATCATTGGGTGTGTAGGACTATCACTGGTATACAATTAACATATGCATTGGTGTGAGGACTATCACTGTGGATACAATGTAACATGATCATTGGGTTGGTAGGACTCTCACTGTGGATACAATGTAACAGGATCATTGGTGTGTGAGGACTATCACTGTGGATACAATGTAACATGATGGGTGTAGTGAGGACTATCACTGTGGATACAAGTACAACTGATCATTGGGTGTGTAGGACTATCACTGTGGATACAATGTACATGATCATTGGGTGTGTAGGACTTCACTGTGGATACAATGTAACATGACTCATTGGGTGTGCAGGACTATCACGTGGATACAATGTAACATGTATCATTGGGTGTGCAGGGACTATCACTGTGGATACAATGTAACATGATCATTGGGGTGTGTAGGCTCATCACGGTGGATACAATGTAACATGATCATTGGGTGTGTAGGACTATCACGTGGGATACAATTTAACATGATCATTGGGTGTGCAGGACTATCACTGTGGATCATGTAACATGATCATTGGGTGTGCAGGACATCACTGTGGATACAATGTAAAATGATCATTGGTTGTGCAGCTATCACTGTGGATACAATTGACATGATCATTGGTTGTGCAGACTATCACTGTGGATACCATGTAACATGATCATTGGTGTGCAGGACTATCACTGTGGATACATGTAAATGATCGTGTATGTGCTGGACTATCACTGTGGATACAATGTAACATGATCATTGTGTGCAGGACTATCACTGTGGATACAATTAATATGATCATGGGGTGTGAGGACTATCACTGTGGATACAATGTACATGATCATTGGGGTGTGTAGACTATCACGTGGATACAATGTAACATGATCATTGGGTGTGGTAGACATCACTGTGGATACAATGTAACATGATCATTGGGTGTGTAGACTATCACTGCGATACAATGTAACATCTCATTGGGTGTTAGGACTATCACTGTGGATCAATGTACCATGACATGGGGGTGTGAGACTATCACTGTGGATACAATGTAACATGATCATTGGGTGTGTAGGACTATCACTGTGGATACAATGTAACATGATCATTGGGTGTGTAGGACTCTCACTGTGGATACAATGTAACATGATCATTGTATGTGCAGACATCACTGTGATGCAATGTAAATGATCATTGTTGTGCGACTCCACTGTGGATACAATGTAACATGATCATTGTATGTGCTGGACTATCACTGTGGATACAATGTAACATGATCATTGGGTGTGCAGGACTATCACTGTGGATACAATGTAATATGATCATTGGGTGTGTAGGACTATCACTGCGGATACAATGTAACATGATCATTGGGTGTGTAGGACTATCACTGCGGATACAATGTAACATGATCATTGGGTGTGTAGGACTCTCACTGTGGTACAATGTAACATGACATTGGTGTGTGGACTATCACTGGGATACAATGTAACATGATCATGGGTGTGTAGGACTATCACTGTGGTACAATGTAACATGATCATTGGTTGTGAGGACCCACTGTGGATACAATGATACATGATCATTGTATGGTGCAGGACTATACACTGTGGATCAATGTAACATATCATTGTATTTGCAGGACTATCACTGTGGATACAATGTAACATGATCATTGTATGTGCAAGACTATCACTGTGGTACAATGTAACATGATCTTGGTGTGTAGGACTATCACTGTGGATCAATGTAACATGATCATTGGGTGTGTAGACTATCACTGCGGATACAATGTAACATGATCATTGGGTGTGTAGGACTATCACTGTGGATACAATGTAACATGATCATTGGGTGTGTAGGACTATCACTGTGGATACAATGTAACATGATCATTGGGTGTGTAGGACTATCACTGTGGATACAATGTAACATGATCATTGTATGTGCAGACTTCTGTGGATACATGTACATGATCATTGGGGTGTGTAGGACTATCACTGTGGATACCAATGTAACATGATCATTGGGTGTGTAGGACTATCACTGCGGATACAATGTAACATGATCATTGTATGTGCAGGACTATCACTGTGGATACAATGTAACATGATCATTGGGTGTGTAGGACTATCACTGTGGATACAATGTAACAGATCATTGGGTGTGTAGGACATCACTGGGATACAAGTAACATGATCATTGGTGTGTAGGACTATCACTGTGGATACAATGTACATGATCATGGGTGTGTAGGACTATCACTGTGGATACAATGTAACATGATCATTGGGTGTTTAGGACTATCACTGTGGATACAATGTAACATGATCATTGGGTGTGTAGGACTATCACTGTGGATACAATGTAACATGATCATTGGGTGTGCAGGACTATCACTGTGGATACAATGTAACATGATCATTGGGTGTGCAGGACTATCACTGTGGGATACAATGTAACATATCATTGGTGTGGCAGGACTATCACTGTGGATACAATGTAACATGATCATTGGTGTGCAAGACTATCCACTGTGATAATGTAACATGATCATTGTATGTGCAGGACTATCACTGTGGATCAATGTACATGCTCATTGGTGTCAGGACTATCACCGGTGGATACATGTAACATGATCATTGGTGTGTAGGATCATCACTGTGGATACAATGTAACAATGATCATTGGGTGTGAGGACATCACTGTGATACAATGTAACATGATCATTGGGTGTGGTGACTACACTGGGTGATACAAGGTAACATGCATCATTGGTGTGCAGGACTATCACTGTGGATACAATGTAACGATTATTGGATGTGTAGGACTATCACTGTGGATACAATGTAACATGATCATTGGGTGTTAGGACTACACTGGTGGATACAATGTAACATGATTATGTGTGTGCAAGACTTCACGTGGATACAATGTAAATGATCATTGGGTGTGTAGGACTATCACTGTGGATACAATGTACATGATCAGGGGTGTGTAGGACTATCACTGGGATACAATGTAACATGATCAGTGGGTGTGTAGGACTATCACTGTGGATACATTAACATGATCATTGTGGTGTGTAGGACTATCACTGTGGATACAATGTACACTGATCATGGTTGTGGTAGACTATCACTGGGATGATACAAGTAACATGATCATTGGGTGTTGGGACTATCACTGTGGATACAATGTAACATGATCATTGGTGTGCGGTATATCACTGTGGATACAATGTAACATGATCATTGGGTGTGCAGGACTATCACTGTGGATACAATGTAACATGATCATTGTTGGTGTCAAGACTATCACTGTGGATACAATGTAACATGATCATTGGGTGTAGGACTATCACTGTGATACAATGTAACATGATCATTGTGTGTGTAGGACTATCACTGTGATACAATGTAACATGATCATTGTGTGGCAGACTATCACTGTTGATACAATGTAACAGATCATTGTATGTGCAGGAACTATCACTGTGGATACATGTAACATGATCATTGTATGTGCAGGACTATCACTGTGGATACAATGTAACATGATCATTGGTGTGTAGGACTATCACTGTGGATACAATATAACATGATCATTGGGTGTTAGGACTAACACTGTGGATACAATGTACATGATTATTGTCATGTGCAAGACTATCACTTGGATACAATGTAACATGAATCATTGGGTGTGTAGGACTACTCACTGTGGATACAATGTAACATGATCATTGGGTGTGTAGGACTATCACTGTGGATACCATGTAACATGATCATTGGTGTGTAGACTATCACTGTATACAATGTAACATGATCATTGGGTGTGCAGGACTATCACTGTGGATCAATGTAACAGATCATTGGGTTGTGCAGGACTATCACTGTGGATACAATGTAACATATTATTGTATGTGCAGGACTATCACTGTGGATACAATGTAAACATGATTATTGGGTGTGTAGGACTATCATCTGTGGATACAATGTAACATGATCATTGGGTGTGTAGGACTATCACTGTGGGATACAATGTAAACATGATTATTGGTCAAGCCTATCACTGGTGGATACAATGTAACATGATCATTGGGTGTGTAGACTATCACGTGGATACAATGTAACCATGATCATTGGGTGTGTAGGACTATCACTGTGGATACATGTAACATGTATCATGGGTGTGTAGGACTATCACTGTGGATACAATATAACATGATCATTGGGTGTGTAGGACTATCACTGTGGATACAATGTAACATGATTATTGTATGTGCAAGACTATCACTGTGGATACAATGTAACATGATCATTGGGTGTGTAGGACTATCACTGTGGATACATACTGTAACATGATCTATTGTTGGTAGGACTATCACTGTGGATACAATGTAACATGATCATTGGGTGTGTAGGACTATCACTGTGGATACAATGTAACATGATCATTGGGTGTGTAGGACTATCACTGTGGATACAATGTAACATGATCATGTTGTGCTTTAGGATATCACTGTGTGATACAAGTTGTTAACATGATCATTGGTGTTGTAGGATAGCACTGTGGATACAATTAAACATGATCATTGTATGGTGCAGGACTTCACTGTGGATACAATGTAACATGATCATGTGGGTGTGTATGGAACTATCACTGTGGTACAATGTAAACATGATCATTGGGTGTTGTAGGACTATCACTTGTGGTATCCAATTGTAACATGATCATTGGTGTGTAGGGACTATCACGTGGATACAATGTAAAATGATCATTGGTATGTGCAGGACTATCACTGGTGATACCAATCTAACATGATCATTGGGTGTGTGGATGCGCCTTCACTGTGGATACAGTAACACTGTCATTGTAGTGAAGGACCTATCTGTGGATTACAAGTTAAACATGATCATTGGGTGTGTAGGTACTATCACTGTGGATACAATGAAAATGATCATTGTATGTGCAGAGTATCCTGTGATACATACTATCATTGTGTGCGGACTATCACTGTGGATACAATGTACATGATCATTGGTGTGTAGGACTATCACTGTGGATCAATGTAACATGATCATTGTATGTCAGGACTATCACTGTGGATACAATGTAACATATCATTGGTGTGAAGGACTATCACTGTGGATACAATGTATCATGATCATTGTTGTGCAGACTATCACTTGGATACAATGAACATGATCATTGTGGTGTGCAAGGCATCACGGTGGTACAATGTAACATGATCATTGGGGTGTTTAGGACTATCACTGTGGATACAATGTAACATGATTCATGTTATGTGCAGGACTATCACTGTGGATACCAATGTAACATGATCTTGGTGTGTAGGACTATCACTGTGGATAACAATGTAACATGAATCATTGGTGTGCAGGACTATCACTGTGGATACAATGTAACATGATCATTGGTATGTGCAGGACTATCACTGTGGATACAATGTAACATGATCATTGGGTGTGGTGGACTACCATGTGGATACAATGTAACAGATCATTGTATGTGCAGACTATCACTGGGATACAATGTAACATGATCATTGGTGTTGTAGGACTATCCACTGTGGATACAATGTAACATGGATCATTGGGTGTAGGACTATCACTGTGGATACAATGTAACACTATCATTGGGTGTGCAGGACTATCACTGTGGATAAAACATGTACTTATGATCATTGTGTGCAGGACTATCACTGTGGATACAATGTAACATGATCATTGGGTGTGTAGGCCTATCACTGTGGATGCAATTAACATGATCATTGGGTGTGAGGCACTATCACTGTGGATACATATGTCACATGTCATTTGTGTGCAGGACTATCACTGTGGAGTACAATGTAACATGATCATTGTGTAGGGACTATCACTGTGGGAACAATGGTAACATGATCATTGGTGGTGTGCAGGACTATCACTGTGGATACAATGTAACATGATCAGTGGATGTGCAAGACTACACTGGGATACAATGTAACATGATCATTGGGTGTGTAGGACTATCATCTGTGGATACAATGTACATGATCATTGTATGTGCAGGACTATCACTGTGGATACAATGTAACATGTATCATTGGGTGTGCAGGACTATCACTGTGATACAATATACCATGATCATTGGTGTGAGTACATCACTGTGGACACAATTAACATGTCATGTAGTGCAGGACTATCACTGTGGATACAATGTAAACATGATCATTGTATGTGCAGGACTATCACTGTGGATACAATGTAACATGATCATTGTATGTGCAGGGACAATCACTCGTGGATACAATTTACATGATCATTGGGTGTGTAGGACTATCACTGTGGATACAATGTAGCATGATCATTGGGTGTGCAGGACTATCACTGTGGATACAATGTAACATGATCATTGTATGTGCAGGACTATCACTGTGGATACAATGTAACATGATCATTGGGTGTGCAGGACTATCACTGTGGATACAATGTAACATGATCATTGTATGTGCAGGACTATCACTGTGGATACAATGTAACATGATCATTGTATGTGCAGGACTATCACTGTGGATACAATGTAACATGCCCAGTACTATCACAGTAAGTATACGCATTATAACAAACTCTTGCACTGTAGTACGATCTGTGGTGAAATTCAGTAGCCATTTGGCACAATGACCTGTCCCACAGCCACGTGATCATCAGATTGTCCCCCCGATCCATTTTACTGTATATCTCCCATCTGACTCCCTGGGTGATTAACAGGGGATCAGCATTCACGTGGCGCTGCCAGCTGGATTTTCGAGCCCGGCATGTTTCAGAATTACCATTTTCTCTTCTTTGTCAGAAACACTGTACAGAATTTTCCTCTCACAAACGCACATTAGCAGCACATTCATACGCTATCCATTCACACAGACGATTACGGCTCCTTCGGAAAGGCGTCTGGGGTGTATCTGGAGACGTCAGAAAATCGTCTTTTTTCTTTCGTTTAAATAAAATCTTTAGGTGAATTCATGTATTCAATTCAATTCTAAACGGCAGGTGACACTTGTGTCATTAGTAACAGAACCAATCCCAATGGTATAAAAAGTGCAACGTTAGCAGGAAGGTGCGATATGGCGGTTATTATAGCACTGATACGAGTTTATATTTATCTCACGCATCGAGAAAGATTCTACAGATGCTCATGCGACACCTGGCACAAACTCACATTGCAATGGAACCTGATGGGATTTACTGAATATCGACAATGTGGCACCTTGTCTGTTTAGCTTTGTTTGTCCTTTAAGGGCGGGGCCAGAAGAGAACATAGAATGCTGTGCTCTATACGCCAGGTTTGCAATGCTAATGAGACACTTGAGTGGGTTTAGGCTGAGTGCACACACTGCAACTTTTCAGGCCGATCGACCGATAGTTCAATGTATTGGTGGTTCGAAAACATTTCATGGGTTTTCAGCCGACGCGACCGTCTTCCGACCGTTTGTTTGTCTAATTGGGACTGTCAGATGCACCCAAAAAACACGGGCCATCGTGTGGTCCTCTACAAACCGCCCAATGGGCCGTGGCTACTTTTAACATGACTGACAGCCCTGGCCGACTGGTCGGAAGTGCTGAAAAACCCGTCAGGACAAAGGATCTGTCCATGTGCAGCTTAAACATCAGAGAACGTTACAAACTGACCCCGTAGCCACTAACGTGTCTCAATACTCAAATGTCCCCCAGAGAATCCTTACAATGTGAAGTTAAACAGATTTGGGGATACAATACAATCTATTAAGTTAACTTAGCAGGAAGTAAACATTGCTCATGGTTCACTGGCACAGACATGCTCAGTTTGCTTTACCTAGTAAAAGAGGGAAAATCTGTCCAATAAGTATGAGGATTACTTATGAATAGGGACGTTCCCTGTGCTATTAATCCCCGACAACCAATCAGATTTTAGCAGATGTTTTCAGTAGAAAGGTAAAAGTTCATCGGCTGCCCCTTTGGATCCTATTTTACTAAGGGAAAGTTAAATTAAGAGTTATCAGGGCACCGCACACAAGATTTACAAGTACACATTTTGTTTTACGCACTAAAAGTCATGCACACGTGCGTTCCAATAAGAGAGCAGATCGCACGCCGTGTGAACACTACGATAGCATTGCATTGGCAAAGAGAACCGGAAGTGCAATCGGAGCACTAAACGCGTTTTTTGTTTTACGAACTTCACACAGGTTTATATGGGGTTGGTATTTAATTACTCAGAAAGACAAGCGAGTCATAGTGTTAATCCAGTTTATGGTCTATACGTCCAGGGTAGAGGAAACGTCTTCTGATGGGATTAGGCTGAGCAGGAGAAGTGGAAATAGGGAAGGGCGGGAGATGGAATTGGGAAGGATTTCTGACGGCGATAATGTATCTGCACAGCAGTCACAACAGCACAACTGATACATTAATGTTACAATAATTACTATGGTGACTTGTAAAACAGAAGGGAGGCTTTGTGCGTTCAACAATCTATCTCATCACGCGGTACTTTCTAGTGGAAATAATATGGCAGCTCCCACCCATAGGTTTTAAAAACAAATAAATAAAGAAAGCAATATTTTAAACAGAAAATCAGCCATACACTCGTACCGTGTCATCTAATGGAAACAATATAGCGGCTCCTCCACAATGTACAAAGAACACACGGTAATAAAGTGCGCTCTATGTCTTTAGTATTTCTAACATTAAAGGGCAACTTAAGCCAAATTCCAATAATATAAATGGGTAAACTATCACGGAGATTCAATAAAAGTTCTTATGGTTAAAAATGGTGCTAATTTTGCCCCAACCAATCAGATGTTAGCTTTCATATGGTATATAACATCTGATTGGTTGGGGCAAAATGACCATGCTTGGGTCAGATTCTTTCCCTGGGTAGTTTTAGCGGATGGGGGATGGTCGGTAGAGTCCAAAGGTGGCTAAAGCTTTGTACACACATGCGACTGTGTGTCCTGACCCGTGACGCACAATGGTGTACAAACAGCCTTTTCGGACGAGTATCGGTCAGTGTACGGGTGCTTGATACGCCATTGATGATGATCGAACATAGCAGATTATATATCTGGCCGAGCGCTCATACATAACCATCTAAAATGGCTGTTCGTACCCCATCATGTGTCACAGGTCGGACCCCGCAATCCCACATGTGTACGGACCTTAGATTTCTCCTCTGACATCATAAACAGATCCTATTAGATTTATCCTCTAACATCATAAACAGATCCTATCCTATCCTGAACTAGTAACACACTCATACTGGGCATGTGCAGAACCACTGGTAACAAGGAGCAGATGCAAATTCTCTCACGGTCAGTTCTAACTATAAACCTGTCTATTATGCCCTTTGCGTTCAGTTTTCCCTTGTTCAGTGTGAGTTGACCTTTAAATTCCATCGTGAAAATGATAAATTAAAACAATCTCAATTCCCCCTTCGTTCAAGTTGAATTTCCATCTGTTTACCAGGTGTGATCCATACAGATTACGGCAGATCGTTCTGGCTTCTTGTTACCTTTCACTCCGCCGTCTCCCGTACACACGTCTGGCGGTGTCCCCCTAGGTCGCCGGTAATGATCGCTGTTTGTCGCCTATTATTGGAAGCAGACGGGCCCAGCAGTGAAAGGTTTAACACATGCAAGGAGTGGTATTGATTTAGTAATTCTCCATTTTTCCACCGTCTTTCCCTCTTTATTATCTATCGATTCACCAGGCGCATCTCCGAAACAGAATAAACGCCCCCCCCCCCCGTAAATAATAATGGAAAGAATCTGCAGGGAGCGTAGCATTCTCTATTGTCTCCTGCATATATCACACACACATATACATACATCATTATATATTATTATATACTGTCATTATAGGATACAGACTAATAGACCCTTTCAGGATCCCCGAATTCTATCCATGGTATTACCTAGGTAATAACAAACTACAACTCCCAGTATGCCTTGCAGAATGCAACCATGGCCTGCTGGGAATTGTACCTATGAAATACCTATATATTGGCCAGTCATGGCCCCATTACATATATTGTCGCTATGTAGAGTTTTATTTGCTGAATGACATTTGGGGCCCCGTTTAGACAAAGAGGAGACTATGGCTGGGTACACATGGAACATTTTTTCCTCTCCATCGTCATTCGCCACGAGCGAATGTCGGCGACAATGAAATCACTATTTTCCGATCCCGTGACTACATCATACAATATTTCGGTCCGACTGATCAATACACGGTAATATCAGGAAATATTGGATGGGGGGTACCCAGCTCAATGGATACGTTTTTAATTACTTGTCCAGGTAACTAAGTGTTAATATTCCCATCAAGCTCCCCTCCTATTCGGCTGCCAGATACATTTCGATTCCCTTTTACATTAGCATGTGTGCAGAGGTGATAAGGCCCCTCGCCTTCTTTCTGATTTATCTTCATTATTTTTCCGAGATGTTTATCTCCCTTTCTCTTGCATGTTTATTAGAGAGGAAATGGGAACATTAACCCTTCCGCCTCCTGGAAACCTCTCCCATCTCATTCCACTGCCAACACTAAGTAGAGAAACATCAGCCACTTCCACTGGAATGATAAAGCTTTTTCCTCATATACAGAGTTGAATGGAAAGGGAGGGGGTTGGAATCCATCTGTGATTTCATTTCTATCAAGGGGAGAGTGCAGTTGGTCCATGTGTCTATCCATCATCTCCAGGCTCTGATACACGGCTAAGATGGACATTACACATCATCCCTCTCCCCACAGATCAGAACATTAGGGTTGGAAATATCCTCACGTTAGGTTAATGTCAGAACACGCTCAGTTCTCTACTGGCCGGATCCCCCTTTCTCTAGCCCTGGATGGAGATGACAAAGGACAAATTATAATAAGATTCAATGAGAATAATAA
The DNA here is from genome assembly GCA_019447015.1 of Hymenochirus boettgeri. Lineage (NCBI taxonomy): Eukaryota > Metazoa > Chordata > Amphibia > Anura > Pipidae > Hymenochirus > Hymenochirus boettgeri. The sequence continues at coordinate 356,650 of JAACNH010000020.1, forward strand.
AGAGTCTGACCTATTTAATATGACCATATGGTCTGGTACATTGGGACTGACTGTTCCCTGCTGTCAGGGAAAACCACATGATAATCACAGGGAGATTCCACTCCAGATACAGTTACAATGTAACCACCACGTAGGCAACTGTGGCACAGACACACACACCAACATGGTCTGTCTATCAGGGGTATTCAACCTCCTAATTACCAACCTACACAAAAACTACCCTAGGCCTCCAACTGTGGGTCACAATAATAACAGCATTACTAGTAACATTTCATAAGGATTTGACGCTGATGGACAGGTGTCAACTTTGAGGTTAGTGTTAGTCTATAGGGGCACTAAAGTGAAAAAAAATATTACCAAAGCATAAAGTTCTTACTTTATAGTAGAGTTAACCCATTTCCAATATGGCCGTGCACTGCTGTGACTGACAGATCTGCCCAACCTCCTCGGGAGGTCAGGATGAGAGGAGAGCTCTATCTCTTTATTCTTTTGTAATATTGTTGTTGTTTTTTTTACTTTAGTTCCCCATTAAAAGTATATTAGTTTTACACCAGAGACTTTAATTCTCTTACTCATATACAGCATTATAAAGAATTATTTGTAACTAAATAAAATAGTTCAAACACCCCCTCCTGTAGAGTAAAGGGACACAAAGTGGCTGAATGGAGAGCTGCTTTCTGGATGAAGCATACTGAGCATGTCCATGCCAGAAAACAGGAAAGGGGGCGGAAACAACTGTATTACTGTAAACAAATCCCTTAAAAGGCGAGTGATACATCCTTTAAATCAGCAGTTTGGGTGCTATATGTCAGGGAAATGTATTTCATTCTTTATAGAACATCGGCTGGATTTTGAATTTTTTTTTTTAAAATAATTTAATATTAATTAATATAATTTTTTTATTAATAAAAAACAAAGTATAAATACAATGTGTCGCACACACATGGGTGTTACCCTAGAACAATGCAAAATACAAAAAGTTTAGGGCCCTTTGTCTTGTATAGAGATGTCTGAAATTCGCAAAATCGGGTCCGCTTGAGGATCCGCGAATTTTCGAAAACATTCGAAAATTCGAAAATCCGCGAGCAGAACCCTTAAAATGAAAAATATCCTCGAAAATACGAAAAATCCTCGTAATTTCGGAAATTTTTCGAAAATACGAGAGATCCGCGGTTCAGAAGTTCGGAAGGCGAAAAATCTGGAAAAATCCGCCGTTCGCGAACGGGATAAATCCGCTTCGGATCCGCGAACCAGCCATTCCTAGTCTTGTATAATCTGATTGGATTTTCAGCTGACCAAACTCATTCATGTAATTGTAAAGCGCTACAGAAGATGTTGGCGCTATATAAATCCACAATAATAATAATAATTCAATAGACTTTCCCAAATTCCCAATAGGCCAGTGACATATCACCAGGGTTAATGACGTCCAAATGGAAAGTGTTTGAGAGAAATGAGACACTTTTTTTATCTTCCATTTTGCAGTGTGACAGCTCAGAGTTCCGCCCAATGTTGTATTTCCGCAAAAGCCTTGAAATCGCATTGACTTGACATAATGCACCGAGTGAAGGGAAAAATGATTTCACAAAATAAAGACTAATGGAACAGTCAACGGAGTGAGACTCCCACAGAGACCTGAAGATAAACAATGCGCGGTTATGGGGCCGAGAGGCTTTAATTACACTGAAAATACCGTATTGGACACGCGTGTCCCATAATTACATGGGCATGTAACGGTTAAACTCTCATTTGATTTTCTGACCAATAGTTACTGGTTCATATATAATTTAAGGGGGCGGTTTGCCTTTGGCAGGGATCGCTGTATTCACCAACGTCTTGAATACAAGTCCCAGCAGCCCCTCCAAACCCTAAATATTGTATCTAACAAATGTGTTCCCATTTTAAATGTATTATTTATTATTATGGTGTTTTGCCACCTCTGGATAGCAGTGAAAGTCCCGCCCCTCCATCCAGATTGACATTTACTGGGAAAGTAAGGCCACACTACGCCAGATGTTAACGAATGTTACTGTACGCTCTGGACCTCACTTTAGTCTAAGGAAGTTGGTCCAAGAGATTGGGAATGTCAGTAAATTATGGTCAATCGATGGCGACATTTCAGTGATTTAATGATCAGTTGGTCTGTTGGTAGGAATATCAGGTCTCCCCACGTGTACTCAGTCTAAGGGCGTGGCCACGTTACGCGCACTATCGCACCGGAAATGCACACACAATCGTCAACGCTGGCGCCAGCTTTTTAACGTGCGATCGGATCGCAAGTTAAAACACGGTTAAGTGCCCACTAGAACGCACTTAATCAATTCTTGTGCGTTTTTCGTTTGCGCGTGCGTTTTGCGCATGTGATTTTGCCATTCTCCGTTATGGCAACGCATGCGTTAACGCACCAAAAATGGTGAACGCATGCGTTACCAAAATGCGAACGGACGCATTGGAAATCTCGGAGATTTCCATTATAACCAAATCACATGCGCTATCGCGAGCGCAAAACGTGTGAGTGCAGCCTTGCCCTAAGTAAGCAATGTGCAAGGAGCCAGTTAAAGTCTGATAGGTGCCACACACACCTCTCTGCTCTGATCAGCAATATCCAGGGAGATTCTGATGGGGAAGTTTCATTCATCTGTGTTGCCTTATTGGCCGAGTAGAAAGGACGTGGAATAAACAAGACTCGTCTTAATTTACCTCCAGGTTTATTTATTCTGGTCGAGCGTTTCAACTGCAAACATCAAAAACCGTCTCCGCGCTATCGGACTCATTTAAATAGAAAATAAAACAAGATCTGAGGAACGAGGAGGAAATTTAACACTCGCTGAGCTCTAAGGAACGGTTTATATTGCCGATAAAGTCCTTCCAGGGTGACATTTCTACTAGTCTGGAAAGAGACAAAGGAATCAAAGGCAGAGGGAAATATACACAGTTAGCGGGAATTTAAACACACAGCCCAATTGGTGAATAATTCCCATAGATTGGGTTTAATAAAAGCCTTCCAAGCGCCCAAATATTCACTTGGTGTCTGATTGGACAGTTTGTAACATAATCCCACCTACTCAGGTAATGGTACCTTAACCTTGCAACTTCGATTGGAAAGAGGGGGTTCTGGGAATTACAGGTTAAAGGGAATATTAGCCATTGGCTGTGGTGTCATTACACACGAAAAATCAAGGTGAATGTAGGGAACGTGGTACACAATTTACATTTTGTAAAAAAATGGGGCTTATTCTCTACACTAGCAGTTGAGATACTTCTCCAGGAGAGAATTTGCCTAGGGCTAGGTCCATCACGTGCGTGTCTGAGTGCGATTTGTGCTCCGTTCACGCTTCCGGTTCACATTGGCAATGCAATGCTTCCGTGCCGTTCCCACTATGTGCGAATCCGTCTGTTATTGGTTCACATATGTGCACGATCATATGCGTGATTATAAGATAGAAATGACCCGGAACGCAGAACACAGTATCACGCACCGCAGCACATTACAAAAGTCCTGTGACCTAGCCGTCAGTGACCAATAGAATTTAATCAGCAATTAGCTCTGATTGGTCACCTGCAGAAAAGCTAAAATATAACTCATTCTGATTGGTTCTAATGTACCCAGATGGCTTTGCTGCAGTCTATCCCAAAGTTCCTCCACTGTCCCTCACAAACGCAGCCTTGCCCTACAATGGATAAAGTCCAGGATTGTGTATTCCCAGTCAGGGCCTGATTACAGTTTAATAGGTTCACTTGAGTTTAAGCAAAGGAACATCGATAAACCCTGTCATCTTTGCGCTTATTCCCCCACATTTGATTTATCCCTCTGGACTGCAGAACGCGGCTGTAATTTGTACCTGTCTGTCTGTACACGTCCCATTGTGTGTAACACAGAGAACGTCAGTGCGTCAGAGATACGCAGCCCTGCACCACAGTGATTAATGGCGCTTTAGGGGTGAAAATCCATAAAGGGTAAAAGTCACTGCGATGTTGCTTTAAACAGACGGCGAATGGACCTGTGACACCGAAATGTCAAAATTATAAATAATATAGAAATAAACTATAGGTGATATTGTACGTGGATATGACATGAAATATATAAATATACTATAGGTGATATTGTACGTGGATATGACATGAAATATATAAATATACTATAGGTGGACATTGTACGTGGATATGACATGAAATATATAAATATACTATAGGTGATATTGTGCGTGGATATGACATGAAATATATAAATATACTATAGGTGGACATTGTACGTGGATACGACATGAAATAAATAAATATATTATAGGTGATATTGTACGTGGATATGACATGAAATATATAAATATAATATAGGTGATATTGTATGTGGATACGACATGAAATATATAAATATACTATAGGTGATAGTGTCGTGGGATATGACATGAAATATATTTTTTTTTTTTGTTGTGTTTGTTTTTTATGTAAAATATTACTATAGGTGGAATATTGACGTGATATGACGTGAAATATATAAATATACTATAGGTGATATTGTACGTGGATACGACATGAAATATATAAATATACTATAGGTGATATTGTCGTGGACTATGACAGCAATATAATAAATATCCTATAGTGCCCATTGTAGACGTGATTGACATGAAATATATAAATATACTATAGTGATATTGTACGTGGTATGACGTCAATTATATAATTATACTAATAGTACATCTGTACTGGATAGACATGATAATTATAATATACTATAGGTGATAATTGTACGTGGATATGACAGAAATATACTAAATATACTATAGAGTGATATTGTACGTGGATATGAACATAAATATAAAAATATACTATGATTATTGTACGTGGAATGAACATAATATATAAATATACTATAGGTGATATTGTACCGTGATATGAACATGAAATATAAAATATACTATAGGTGATATTTTACGTGATATGACATGAAATATATAAATATACTTATGGTGATATTGTTTACGTGGATATAACACATGAATATGAGCATAAATATATATACTTAGGTGATTATTGTTAGTTGATGACATAAATATATAATATACTATAGGTGATATTGACGTGGATATGACATGAATATATATACTATAGGTGATATTGTACGTGGATATGACATGAAATATAAAATAACTATTGGTGATATTGTACGTGGATAGACATGAAATATATATATTATAGGTGATATGTACGTGGATATGACTGAAATATATAATATAATATGGTGATATTGTACGTGGATATGACATGAATATATAAATTACTTGGTGATATTGTACTGGATATGACATGAAATATATAAATATACTATAGGTGGATATGTACGTGGATATGACTGAAATAATAAATATACTATAGGTGATATTGTACGTGGATAGACATGAAATATATAACTATATTATAGGTGATATTGTACGTGGATATGACGTGAAATTATAAAATACTATAGGTGATATTGTACGTGGATACGACATGAATTATAAATATACTATAGGTGATTTGTACAGGGATATGACATGAAATATATTACTATTGGAGATATTGTACGTGGATAAGAAATATATAAATATACTATAGGTGGATTTGTAAGTGGATACTACATGAAATATATAAAATACTATGGTGATATTTTACGGGATAAGAAATATAAATATACTATAGGTGGACATTGTACGTGGATACGACATGGAAATATATAATATACTATAGGTGATATTGTACATGGATATGACATGAAATATATAAATATACTATAGGTGGACATTGTACGTGGATACGACATGAATATATAAATATACTATAGGTGATATTTTACGTGGATAAGAAATATATAAATATACTATAGGTGGACATTGTACGTGGATACGACATGAAATATATAAATATAATATAGGTGATATTTTACGTGGATATGACATGAAATATATAAATATCTATAGGATATTGTTACTGGATATGACATGAAATATATAAATATACTATAGGTGATATTTTACGTGGATCAAGAAATATATAATATACTATAGGTGCCCATTGTACGTGGATATGACATGAAATATATAAATATACTATAGGTGGATATTGTACGTGGATATGACATAAAATATATAAATATACTATAGGTGATATTGTACGTGGATATGACATGAAATATATAAATATATTATAGGTGGATATTGTATGTGGATATGACATGAAATATATAAATATACTATAGGTGATATTGTACGTGGATATGACATAAAATATATAAATATACTATAGGTGATATTGTACGTGGATATGACATGAAATATATAAATATACTATAGGTGATATTGTACGTGGATACGACATGAAATATATAAATATATATAGGTGATATTGTACGTGGATATGACGTGAAATATATAAATACTATGAGGTATATTGTACGTGGATATGACGTAAATATATAATATACTTAGGTGTGTAATTGTACGTGGATACGACATGAAATATATAAATATACTATAGGTGATATTGTACATGGATATGACATGAAATATATAAATATACTATTGGAGATATTGTACGTGGATATGACATGAAATATATAAATATACTATAGGTGGACATTGTACGTGGATACGACATGAAATATATAAATATACTATAGGTGATATTTTACGTGGATAAGAAATATATAAATATACTATAGGTGGACATTGTACGTGATACGATGAATATAAAATATACTATAGGTGATATTGTACTGGATATGACATGAAAATATAAATATACTATAGGTGATTGTATGGATACGACATGAATATATACATATATATAGATTATATTTACGTGGATAAGAAATATATAAATATACTATAGGTGACATTGTACGTGGATTACATAAATATTAATCTATATAGGTGATATTGTACGTGGTCTGAATGAATATATAATATACTATAGGTGATATTGTACATGGATATGACATGAAATATAAAATATACTATAGGTGATATTGTACGTGGATTCATGAAATATTAAATATATAGGTGATTGTACGTGATATGACATGAAAATATAAATATACTATAGGTGGATATTGTACGTGGATATGACATGAAATATATAATATATATAGGTGATATTGTACGTGGATATGACATGAAATATATAAATATATATAGGTGTATATGTATGTGATATGACATGAATATATAATAATATCTATAGGTGATAGTACGTGATATGACATGAAATATATAAATATACTATGGTGGAATTGTACGTGGATAGACATGAAATAAAATAATCATAGGTGATATTGTACTGATATGACATGATATATAAATATACTATAGGTGATATTGTATGTGGATAACATGAAATATATAAATATACTAAGGTGATATGTACGTGGTACGACTGTAAATATATAAATATACTATAGGTGATATTGTAGTGGATACGACATGAAATATAAATATACTATAGGTGATATTAGTACGTGGATATGACATGAATTATAATATACTATAGGTGATATTGTATGTTGGATAACGACATGAAATATTACATATACTATGGTGATTTGTCAATTTGAGTACGACATGAAATATATAAATATACTATAGGTGATATTGTACGTGGATATGACATGAAATATATAAATATATTGTACAATTGTGCTACATCGAGTGAGCCTCACCTTCCAATTTTGATTGGGACATATTGATTGGATGAGCTGGTTGGTCTGTGTATGGGCAGTTTATGCTATAAAATGATGGAAAATAATTCAAATACAGAACCACACACATGAATCAATTCCGAATGGAGGATTCCTGTGTGTCCACCGACGCAGATCAAGTGATAAATCGATTAAAACAATTCCTTTTACCAACCCAACATTGACCTGTATATGGCTAGTATAACTCGGATCTGATTGCCAGATATAGGCTTAATACATTGTGGCTTGGTTAAAACCCATCTAGAAAGACTTAGCTGCAAAAATGTGCTATTTTATTGCAACATGTTTCAGACTACAAACAGTCCGTTAAGCAAGCAGTGACTTACATGCCTACTTGTATTCTACTGCCCGGACAAAGCATCATCAGCTGCATCATTAGCCCCACCCCCAAACTTTTGAATCATTTTTTAAAGCTAGCCACAAGCCTCAAAATCTAAATTGTCCTCTCCCTAAGGTGCCCGTAGGCAAAGGAAAGCACAGATATTGATTGCAAGCCTGTAACTAGCTTCGGAATAGATTTTTTTCTCTTATAGCACATGCCTGTCACAGAGACAAAGAGGCAGTGCAGAGTAGGAAGAAAGACTTTACAAGCCTATAACTTTGGATTGACAGCAGCTACAGACAACATCTTAGACTTGTATGGAAGGTATGCAAGAGCTCTTTTCAATATGATATTAAGGGCTAGGCCACACTGCTGCGTTTTTTTTTTTGCGTTTGCGTTTGCGATTGCGATTGCGTTTCAGTGTGGCCTAGCCCTAAGGGTCCCTCTAATAAAGCCACTGATAAACAATGTCTTCCATTTCTCATATAGTGCCATTAAAACCATTTTAGACCGAAGACACCAAATAAACAATGTCTTACTCAGTAGGTTTATAGAAGTGACATACGGGTGGTCCATCTCAAAATTGTAGGGCTTTTCAAATACCCAGATATGACCACATTGGGATGATATTTCACTATTACACAAAAACATTTTTTGGCAGCTTTCTGTTAATCTAATATCTTTCCCCCCTCTGTTTCAGGAACTGGTATTGTGAGCATTAGACTACCTTGCCCAAGGCAATTACTGCCAGAAAACGTGTTCTGGAATATGAGAAAGATTAATTACCAGCAAACATCTTTATTTTAAAAGCGACAGTGATACATTGTATATTTTTCCTGCGTGGGGAATCCTAATACTAGTTCTAATGTTTGAGAAGTTTAGACATTTTTTCATTCAGGTTTATGTCGATTCCTTTGCAGTTAGAATACGGTTAGAACGCTAACAGGGAGATTCAATAAAAGTTCTTATCGTTTAAAATGGTGCTAATTTTGCCCCAACCAATCAGATGTTAGCTTTCAAATGTTAAATAAGATCTGATTGGTTGGGGCAAAATTAGCACCATTTTAAACGATAAGAACTTTTATTGAATCTCCCTGTAAGCTCAGTAATGTCCAATGACAACAGACAATTGGCCTCATTTACCCAGGTGTGATGGGGCTCAGTATTTAGGGTTAGGTCTAACTATGTGAGTTGCGTTTTCCGTTGAGTGCGTTTTGTGAAAAGTACAATACAAATCGTGAGAATCAGTTCCCACTATATGATGTGAATTCTGATTGATTTATACACAACTCTTGGTCCTGGTGCGTTAGAATCACTAATTAGTAATAGTTTATGGGACACACGGACAAACGTATTTTTCACAATTTTTGGGCTTTTTCTCTGTTATTTCCTCTGATTTTCCAAAAAAGGCACGTGACGGACCAGAAACGCATAGACTCATAGAAAACTGCATGTCAGCTAACTTGTAAATGGACCGGAACAAGGAGAAAACGCACGCTTAACGGAAAGCACATAGCGGGACCTTACCCTAAGTCTCGTTAACTCTAAATGAGCTCTTAAAGAAAAAGGTTATTTAAAGGACATTGAGGCCACTCTGCAACGCTCGTGAACCCAACTGCACGTGCGATTTCTGTACATTGTCTCACGTTCTCTCGCGTTTGCGCATGCAATGTCGCTATTTTCCAGAACGTAAAAGCATGTGATTGCGGATAAAAATGGTGATCGCAGGTGTTACCAAAACGGCACACATGCGCAATCGCGAGTTATTTAAAAATGTGTGCAGAATCGCGAGCGAAATCACGTGTGCGCAAACGTGCGTTAGTGTGGCCTTGCCCTTGCAGAGCGCTGTGTGTACGAATAAAGGAAAGTGTTTTATGTCTGGGATTCGGGATTCTGCCGGTACTAAAGAGAATCCTGGCCCCGTTCCAACCGGAAATCCAAACATTACAGGTCTGGGGGGTTTATTCTACAGGACGGATATCAGAGGGTCCCAGTCTCTCTTTAACATAAATTGAGATTTCAGACTGGCCCAGAGTCAATCTTCTCTCTCCCTCGTTCCAATGTCACTATACTTCATTCAATTTGTTAGAGCGCCGGTGATATGCGCTATTTAATTTGTTAAAGTGATGTTCCTACGCTCCATTGGCCACGGCGCGTGCAACAATGACATCGAATTGTTAATGTGACATTGCTCTTCCTCAACCAATTTATTAATCTGATGATACTTCGCTCATGAGCAGAAACAACGGCGAATAAATCTTTCAGGGCAGATGAAAAATCCGGGGAAGAAAAGAAACGCCAAACGCGCGTCCGTATACGGTGCCGTCCACGGTGAAAAGAAATCACTCGGGTGAATAATAGTTAGTCAGTTAAATGCTCTTTTTATCATTTCCAATGAGCTCGGAGAGGTTTTAAATGAGCCAAAAGTCACCGCGGACTTTCAGTTCCATCATTCGGTGACCAGGGGGTCAATGTAATTCCAGAGAGTCACATGACTTCCCGGGCTTCCTCTCGGAATATAAACAGATTTGCGGAAGGGATTTCCCCATGTATAGGATTCTCCTAGCAGGTCATCTCACTGTGCTTTCCATCTTCATTCGGCTCTGTGTATAGCCCTGGCTAATTGTAGAAATGCACTTCAGGAACTGTGAAAATGACTATTTATTGTCTTTATTGCAAGAAAATCGTGTGAATGGAAACCCTCAGGGACGTAATACACGGACTGACGGCTGCACAATTATCCGGCCAATCGGAAATCCCCGACAAATTTCGATCAATAAGTAGCAAATGTGTTAAATCCCCCTTGCACCATTCTAGCTGAAATCGGCTTCAGATACTATCAGGGAGATCCAATAACATTTCTTATCGATAAAAATGGTGCTAATTTTGCCCCAACCAATCAGATCTTATTTAACATGTGAACGCTAAAATCTGATTGGTTGGGGCAAATGTTCACAGCTAAAAGGAAGAATTCTAAATAAGTAAATCACCCCCCAAAACTAGTTAGAAATCCGACAGATGTAGGACTAATCAGTTTTGAAGTAAAATGTTCTTCCCATCCCTCTGCCTTTCAAAAGGTTTTCACCTTCTTTTCAAGTTCCCCAAGCTTGTTTACAAGCTTGCACATGCTCAGAGGAGACAGCTAGGGGAATAGCATTCAGTCATTGGCTGTGATGTCATCTGTTACATCCATGACTGACAGCTGCTAACTGGAAGAACCAGGAAGCATATAGAGTGTTAATAGATCATCGGGTTAGTCAGGTTAGCCTTACATCTCTCAGATTTCTAAATTTTGCGATGTTTGGGTTTGTAGGGTGATTTTCTTATATCCATTTTTTTTCCATTTGAGGGGTGATCTTCCCCTTTAAATAAGATAAACATTTACCATTCTATCCTCATTCTCCCCTCCTGGCGATTTCTCTGTAACATTTAAAAACTAGAAAATAAAATGTTAAATCTCTTCCAAAAACTGTCACGAGGTGAACAACGAACAGAACTGGGAACATTAATATGACAGGGAAGTGGGATTGACAGGTTAGAAATGTGGCAACACCGGCGAGAGAATTTCACCGAAGAGCACAAGGGAGAGAGATCAGCGCCAAAGGGGAAAAGCAACTTTAGCAAAATTGCCGAGAAACTTGTTTCCATATAGAACTCGATAATCTGGGATAAGTCATTGAAATTGGGCAACTAGAGACGTCCTTATGGTTCCTGTCTGGGGCCATTGTCATTGTGTCATTTTAAATGTAATAAACATGATAGCGATACAATGGGTCAGGTCTAGAGAACAAGTAACAAGTATTCTACACGGACTACATTGATACAATGTATGGGAGTGGGATGGGTCACAGACTATATTGATGCAATGTATGGGAGTGGGACGGGTCACGGACTATATTGATACAATGTATGGGATACAATGTATGGGAGTGGGTTGGGTCACGGACTACATTGATACAATGTTTCGGAGTGAGTGGGTCAGGGACAGCAAAGGAAATTAGACAGAGAGCCAGAGAGATTTCTTATTACAAGACAATCAAGGGTCATGTGACATACATAGTCTATATTGCCACATACGGCCTATTAATTAATATTAACTTGCCACGATATGCCGCAGTGAAAGACATAGCACCAGTTTTTCACCATATTCGTTTTGGCTAAAACCATTTAAAGCTCCATTCTTAAAGTGCAACTGTGGTCTCCGAACAAGTTAAAGGTTAACTTAAAACTTGTAGTATTTCTATTAAAATGAACCCTGAATCACATCTCTGGCTGCAACCTGTGAGAAATTATACTACGGAAAATGTTCCAACTTCCTGCTTCCAGTAGCTTGAGTGACACCACTTGACCCTCTGCTCCTTCCCTCCCTCCGCCCAAGGGACCGAGCATGCTCAGTTAAAACTTAATGTTTGGAAAGCATCTGAAGTGCCTGCAGACATAAAAACAATCGGCAGCTGTGATTATTAATAGTCCGAACTTCGCAAAATCCGGTCCGCTCGAGGATCCGCAAATGTTTGTAAAAATGTTAAAATTCGAAAATCCGCGAGCAGACCCATTAAAAACTATTAAAATGACATTCTTCGAAAATACAAGGATTCTTCGAAAATACGAGGATTCTGCGAAAATACGAGGATTCTTCGAAAATACGAGGATTCTTCGAAAATACGAGGATTCTTTGGAAATACGAGGATTCTGCGAAAATACGAGGATTCTTCGGGAAATACGGACCCAAACATGTTTCTTGCTCCGTCCCAAAATGCGAAAAATCTGCGAAATTTAGAATTTACGATGATTTCTCGTATTTTTTACCGTATTTTCGAAAAAATAGGCGGAAGGCGGAAAACCAGAAAATCCGTGATATCCGCCATTCGCGAACGAGGTAAATCCGTTGCGGATCCGGGTTCGGATCCGCGAACTGGGCCATCACTAACTATTAATTCAATGAATTAAAAGAAGCAGGAAGTGTTGAGGAAGTTACACTGCTAAACATTTCTAGCAATATAACATACAAGTTTAATTTAGAAATGTGGTCCAGGGCTAATTGTAAAGGTATAATGGACATCTGGGTCCATACAGCAATATTTCCTTGGCCCTTGGCAAATGAGCATCTGAATTGATGTACCTCCCTTGATGGCTAGAATATTAAGCCCCTCCCCCGAGGATCTAAACTATTGTTGGAATCTTTGACAAGAGAGAAATCTGTTTACTCTTAAAACACTGCTGTTGTGTTTTTTTTTTCACAATAAATGTTTTCTCCATCTTACTAACACACCACCTTACTATATTTCCATTATGTGCCATTTCTACCAGATGGCTCTACTGTTATGTCAACCTATTAATATAGAAATAAACTTTACACGTAGGTGGCGTGACTCAAACTAAGTTGAGAGCAAATAAAATCAGGAAAATGAATTTAAAGTAAAATACGTTAAATTGTAAGAAGTCGACAAGAAATGGCGCAAAAAAAGGGCCTGAAATTAAAATGTTATTTTATGGTTATAGTTTAAATAATGGCATAAGAAGTAAATTGTTAGGGGCAGGGAGCTAATTTGTCATAAGGTCTGAGGTCCCTGCCCCAAGAGCTTACAATCTAAGTTCAATCTATGCTTGTGAAGGTTCTCATTCATCCAGGTCATGGTATATCTGTTGTATTCAATTAGATCAACTGGACTTGAAATGTAGTTCTTGAAGACGAAAATTCGAAAATCCGCGAGCGGACCCGTTAAAATTAAAAATACCCTTAAAATAACAAGATTTTTCCAGGAATTTTCGAAATTACGAGTTTTCATGTATTTTCAAAAATACAAGTAATCCTCGTAATTTCAAATATTTTCGAAAATACATATGTAAGGAATTAAGAGAAATCCTTGAATTTTCGAAGATTTTCGAAAATACATGTTTCCCGTATTTTCAAAAATTTTCGAAAATACGTGAAAACTCGTAATTTTGAAATTTCGAAAATTTCGAAAAAATTTTGTTATTTTAAGGGTATGAAAAATCCACGAAATGGAAGTTCGGAAGGCGGAAAATCCGGAAAAATCCGCCGTTCGCGAACGGGATAAATCCGCGGCGGATCTGGGTTTGGATCCGCGAACCGGCCATCCCTATTCGCTAGTCATCCGACTGAGAAAGCCAGTCGGATGACTAGCGAAACGTCTTCAAGAACTACATTTCAAGTCCAGTTGATCTAATTGAATACAACAGATAAGTTCAATCTAAGTAAGTAACTTAAAGATACAAAGACGAAAATAGAAACACACAAAGGCATTCGCTCTCCATGCTGGGGTTTCAAAATTGTGCTTGTGGCTGTGGTTAAACGAGGCTTAAAGTGTTAATACCAAACACTGAATCATATACTGAGTTTAAACTTTGTAATGTGTGTGTGTTTATGTGTTGAATCATATCCTGCGTTGGTGGACTCGAGTTTGGTAATGTTAAGTTTGTGTGTTGAATTTGGAAGATGTTTATTTTTACTTTCATACAATTAAAACCAAACAGTTTGACACTGGAACCTTGAGAAATGCAAATCTTTGACAGATAAGCACTAAATTGGCAATTACATGTGTATAATAATAATCCCACATTAAAAGGAAGTATCATCAATAGGGCATGTCCACACTTAAAACAAAAAACAAGTGACTTTTAAGATATTTTTTACTAGTTTATTACATTAAATTTGTAACCAGATATTTAATAATTTCTATGTCTCCTCCCTCTGCTTAATGAGCTTTTTATAAGCTTGAGCGTGTGCAGTCAATCATTGGTTGTGATGTCAGCTGTCACAGCCTTGATTGACAGCATGGAGGGAGGAGCCAAAATGAGGACAATAATCATCATTAAATATCTGGTTAGTAATACAGGTGACAAAATACAAAAATTTGTCAGTTGGAGTTGGGGGAAGGTAATTGATAGAAGTGACTCGTTTTTTTGTTTTAAGGGTCAACATGCTATAGTGCAAATAATCAGGGTTATTCAATAAAAGTTCTTATCATTAAAAATGGTGCTAATTTTGCCCCAACCAATCAGATGTTAGCTTTTAAATGTTAAATAACATCTGATTGGTTGGGGCAAAATTAGCACCATTTTTAACGATAAGAACTTTGATTGAATCTCCCTGAATGTGTCCCAAAATGGTGCTTAATCCAATACACCAACGTAAATATACTTATTAATAACAATATAACAATATAGTGCTACATTGTATTGATTGAAGACAATAAACATTCCATATATACGATATATAAACATAACTGTCTACACCAGATTCACCCCATACAAATAATTTCAGTCAATGGAGGAAGAATTTTGGGTAAAAGTCGCCGTTAAGCATTAAACGCTCCCATTGGTGCGCTCAGTAACTATTCCAATGGAATTTATAGCGAAGGTTGTGGCTGAATTCCAGGGTCTGAGTTGGGAAGCGCTGAGGAAGCAGATTTAACGTACAGGGAACAAAATACAGAAACGAGAAAGAAACTGATCAAATGGAACCTACACAAACTGCTCTGTCGCCCATATTCACTAAGACGGGCTTAACGGGAGTTTATCAGGGAGAAAGTAGGTTAATCTACTCTTACCACAAACTGCTCAATATTGCAGAGAGAATAAACAAATCAGGGATATTTATGTGGGAATACAGAGCCCTGATCCAGCATCTATATGTAGAGAGGAAGGAAATATTAACTCCTGCCAAGATCTGGGAGGAAATAAATCTTAGAAAATCTGCAAATACTTTTGATGTCACCGACAGTTTCATCTAGAGATGACCAATCAAACCTGTCATTGGATGGAAGAAGATGGACAAACTAATTCATTGGTCAGTTCACCAGATTGTGACAAATTGTCAAATGTACCAAGTTTTTTTTTTTTTAATACAGATTCAGATGGACAACATCTCTGTGCAGAAACTGACACTATTATTAATGAAACATTAATGTATTTAATCACTACAGCTCTAGATAAAACCTCCATAGAAATGGAAGTTTTCAGTGTGTGAGTGTGTGTGTGTGTGTGTGTGTGTGTGTGTGTGTGAAGCAGGATGTGTAATGTGGTAATTGACCCCTAATTAGTACAAGATGCCAATTTGAAAGGTAGAATAGAAGGGAGGGATACATAGGTAACAAGGTAATGGTGTAATAAAGGATACTATGTATCCTCAGGTCTATAAACTGTATTCTCGGGTCTAGATAGTATGTAATCTCAGGTCTATAAACTATGTATTCTCAGGTCTAGATACTATGTAATCTAAGGTCTAGATACTATGTAATCTCAGGTCTAGATACTATGTATTCTCAGGTCTAGATACTATGTAATCTAAGGTCTAGATACTATGTAATCTAAGGTCTAGATACTATGTAATCTCAGGTCTAGATACTATGTATCCTCAGGTCTATAAACTGTATTCTCAGGTCTAGATACTATGTAATCTCAGGTCTATAAACTATGTATTCTCAGGTCTAGATACTATGTAATCTCAGGTCTAGATACTATGTATTCTCAGGTCTAAATACTATGTATCCTCAGGTCTATAAACTATGTATTCTCAGGTCTAGATACTATGTAATCTCAGGTCTATAAACTATGTAATCTCAGGTCTAGATACTATGTAATCTCAGGTCTATAAACTATGTATTCTCAGGTCTAGATACTATGTAATCTCAAGTCTATAAACTATGTAATCTCAGGTCTAGATACTATGTAATCTCAGGTCTATAACATATGTATTCTCAGGTCTAGATACTATGTAATCTCAGGTCTAGATACTATGTAATCTCAGGTCTAGATACTATGTAATCTCAGGTCTAGATACTATGTAATCTCAGGTCTAGATACTATGTATTCTCAGATCTAGAAACTATGTATTCTCAGGTCTAGATACTATGTGTTCTCGGGTCTAGATAATATGTAATCTCTGGTCTAGATACTCTGTATTCTCAGGTCTAGATACTCTGTATTCTCAGGTCTAGATACTATGTAATCTCTGGTCTAGATACTATGTATTCTCAGATTTAGATACTATGTATTCTCAGGTCTAGATACTATGTAATCTCAGGTCTAGATACTATGTATTCTCAGATTTAGATACTATGTAATCTCAGGTCTAGATACTATGTAATCTCAGGTCTAGATACTATGTATTCTCAGGTCTAGATACTATGTATTCTCAGGTCTAGATACTATGTATTCTCAGGTCTAGATACTATGTATTCTCAGGTCTAGATACTATGTAGTCTCGGGTCTAGATACTATGTGTTCTCGGGTCTAGATACTATGTGCTCTCGGGTCTAGATACTATGTAATCTCAGGTCTAGATACTATGTAATCTCAGGTCTAGATACTATGTATTCTCAGGTCTAGATACTATGTATTCTCGGTTCTAGATACTATGTATTCTCGGGTCTAGATACTATGTGTTCTCGGGTCTAGATACTATGTGCTCTCGGGTCTAGATACTATGTATTCTTGGGTTTGAATACTGTGTATTCTTGGGTCTAGATAATATGTGTTCTCGGGTCTAGATACTATGTATTCTTGGGTTTGAATACTATGTATTCTTGGGTCTAGATACTATGTATTCTTGGGTCTAGATACTATGTATTCTCAGGTCTAAATACTATGTGCTCTCGGGTCTAGATACTATGTATTCTTGGGTTTGAATACTGTGTATTCTTGGGTCTAGATAATATGTGTTCTCGGGTCTAGATACTATGTATTCTTGGGTTTGAATACTATGTATTCTTGGGTCTAGATACTATGTATCTCAGGTCTAAATACTATTTGTTCTCGGGTCTAGATACTATGTGCTCTCGGGTCTAGATACTATGTATTCTTGGGCCTAGATAACCAACAGCATCAGAGGGTCAGGACTGATACATTGTGTCCAATTTAAAGTATTGTCCGTTATAACAGAGTTTATATACTGTATGTTATATACTATCCGTAACAGCAGCTCAGAGCTGTAAATGTGACTTTACTGAGTCCCAGTGACAGAAAAGTAGACAGATCCATAAAACAATAACTTATATAGAATAGATAAGGGAATCATTATCAGTATCAGAGAGGGTGTCAGGGATGGGATTGATAATAGACACATAAAGAACCCTAAATCTCTACCATTACACACACCTGGGTTTAAATCCACTCACAGCTACAAGTAGTTTGTATGGGTTCCCTCGGCATGCATTGTGTAATAGGGCACTTAGATTGTAAGCTCCCTGGGGCAGAGGCCGACGAGTAGAAATAAATTGGTAAATTCTATGGAATATGTTCAGCACGCTACAATAATAAATATATATATGGTGGGGACTCACCCTGTACCACACAATCTCCCTCATTCGGCCGTCTGTCTTGAAGTTGCATTTTAGAGTCACCGCATCTCCGACGACCACCGGTGGGAGAGGCTCTATGGTCACCGTTAAATATCCTGCGTGGAAAACAGATTTCGGTTAATTTGGCAAAACCAACATATAAATAAATAAAAATCTACTTCTCACTCTAAATTAAAGACATCTGCACCTCCGGGAGTTTCTACACCCAGAAATACAAATAATTCCAAGCCAAAGATACATCTGTGTACAGTCAAGTAATCTAGTCACACCTAACTCCTCCTCCTCCACAAGTCATTGGCTAAGGCATGAGAGAAGCTGTCCAATCAGGTATTTCTGCTAAAAGAGGGAGTGGAAGTTGCTAAATGAAATATTTTACTAATTTAAAACAGATGTATCTTTGTTTAGGAATCACTTAGAAAGACAAGTTATATGTCATTGTAAGCAGCAGTTTCTTGGCTATTATATAGAAAATAGCTGTAACTTCCCCTTAACATTGCAAAAGCTGTGATAAACATATTTGTTATTACAACAGTTACAGTGGTCGGTACGTTTATCTGTTTGCAAAGTTTTTTCCCGTATAATGGAAAGGAAAATATTGGGATGTTCAGAATAGACAAGATCAATGAGTACAGGACCTTGATCTGCTAGAAATAAAGAGCGAACACTGATAATGTCCAAAAACTACAGTTATGTAACGATGCATAATGTTCCTTTATTGTGGGTTATACAATAGACATTATGGGATTCACGAGAGTACAGAGAAAAGCAATTAAATAAACAAAGGCTATTCAGATCTTGTTACTTAATACAGACATTTGTATTTGAAGAATTAAGTGAATAATAAGGGCTATGCTGGTTTAAAATGCAGTCACATGTTAAAAAACCGTACGCAGTTGCTCTGACCACACTAGAGGGGGGATTCAATGTTGGTGGGTAGGTTAGTGTATCTAATTAAAGGGGAATTTTGGAGGGTAGGTTAGTGTATCTAATTAAAGGGGAATGTTGGAGGGTAGGTTAGTGTATACCTATTTAAAGGGGATGTTGAGGGGGTAGGTTAGTGTACCTATATAAAGGGGAATGTTGGAGGGTAGGTTAGTGTATCTATTTAAAGAAGAATGTTGGAGGGTAGGTTAGTGTCCCTATTTAAAGGGGAATGTTGGAGGGTAGGTTAGTGTACCTATTTAATGGGGAATGTTGGAGGGTAGGTTAGTGTATCTATTTAAAGAAGAATGTTGGAGGGTAGATTAGTGTACCTATTTAATGGGGAATGTTGGAGGGTAGGTTTAGTATACCTAAAGGGGAATGTTGGAGGGTAGGTTAGTGTCCCTATTTAAAGGGGAATGTTGGAAAGTAGGTAAGTGTCCCTATTTAAAGGGGGATGTTGGACGGTAGGTTAGTGTACCTATTTAAAAGGGAATGTTGGAGGGTTGGTTAGTGTATCTATTTAAAGGGGAATGTTGGAGGGTAGGTTAGTGTACCTATTTAAAGGGGAATGTTGGAGGTAGAAGGTCACTGAGATTTCTGTGTCCTTATAAAGGTACAAGGACACAGACTGAGTTATACAGGGAACTCTGGGTACCACTCATGTATTATAAGGGATAATGTATCCCCTATTACACTGGTGGGTGTTCTGATTTCACATTAGGAAAAATTAAGTTAAGTTCTCCTTTAAATTAAGCCTATGTTTTACCGTTGATCACAGTCGTGCTTTACCTTGCGCCGTGTGTTCCGCTGAACGCTCCTACACTAGCCTGCTCAGTACGCACGGCAGCGGCCGGTGAGAAGCCAATGAAGAAAAAATATCTAGAAGCCAGAGATGAGAAATATGAAGCAGACAGAACGAGATGCTATGGAGGACGCAGGACGAAGCCTTCAGATGCTATCGAACGCGCCTTCTTTATAGCCCAAATAACCGGCTCCTCTAGTGCTCTGTAAAAGGCTAGCGGGGGAGGGGGGCGAGAAATGGGAACGAGATAAGGAAAGTTGAGCCCAGGGAGACAAGTGAGACTATTAACCTCTCAGGTAGATTAATGGTTCGGGAGAATCAGGACACGGCCATTAATCGCACCGCGTGCCCCCAGATCCGGTCACAGAGTCTATTAGCAAAGATATGGTTATTTACCAACACAGAGAGAGACACTATATAAATAAATTGATTTCCCAGTGTTCTCGGTAGAGAAGAGGTTAAAGTATCACATGGGCTGAGTGAGGGTGCGGTGATCTTCCACCCACTTTAACCCACAGCCAATTACATAGTAAGAGTGACCTACCTAACGTCGGTGCTGTTCACCAAGTGTATATCCACCAACAATGGGCAAATGTATAATCTCTAGAATTACTAATTACTAGAAATAGGATTGTACTACAAGAGTTGTCTTTCTATCAGTGCTTACTATATATAGCAAATAATCATCCCCTACTGTAAATTATAAGGATATCATAACATCTCAAGGACACAGGGTGATTTATACAGGGAACTCTGGGTACCACTCAGTATTATAAGGATAATGTATCCCCTACTGTAAATTATAAGGATATTAGAAGTCACTGAGGAGTTCTTGGTCTATATAAAGGTACAAGGACACTGGCTGAGTTATACAGGAACTCTGGGTACCACTCATTATAAGGGATAATTCCTACTGTAAATAAGTGATATTAGAAGTCTTTATGGCGTTGGCGCACAGAGACTGGGGCCGCGTAGAAGATACAAGGAACCCCTCGAGTAGTATTAGTAATGATTTATTCTTAATTAACTATTAATAATAAGTATCCCTACTGTAAATATAAGGATATTAGAAGTCACAGGAGTTCTGTGTCATATAAAGGTACAAGGACACAGACTGAGTTATACAGGAACTCTGGGTACCACTCATGTATTATAAGGGATAATGTATCCCCTACTGTAAATTATAGGATATTAGAAGTACTGAGGAGTTCTGTGTTATAAAGGTACAAGGACACAGACTGAGTTATACAGGGAACTCTGGGTACCACTCATGTATTATAAGGATAATGTATCCCCTACTGTAAATTATAAGGATATTAGAAGTCACTGAGGAGTTCTGTGTCTATATAAAGGTACAAGGAACAGACTGAGTTATACAGGGAATCTGGGTACCACTCATGTATTATAAGGGATAATGTATCCCCTACTGTAAATTATAAGGATATTAGAAGTCACTGAGGAGTTCTGTGTCTATATATAGGTACAGGACACAGACTGAGTATAACAGGGAACTCTGGGTACACTCATGTATTATAAGGATAATGTATCCCCTACTGTAAATTATAAGGATATTAGAAGTCACTGAGGAGTTCTGTGTCTATATAAAGGTACAAAGACACAGACTGAGTTATACAGGGAACTCTGGGACCACTCAGTATTATAAGGATATGTATCCCCTACTGAAATATAAGGATATAGAAGTCATGAGAGTATGTGTCATATAAAGGTCAAGACACAGACTGAGTTATACAGGGACCTGGACCCTCAGTATTAAGGATAGATCCCTATTGTAATTTAAGGAATTAGAATTCATTGTAGAATCCCTCCAGTTTCTGGGTATACATGTGTCTCATCTTGCCCATTTGCTGGATATTTATTAGGAAACTTTCAGGGAACCATTAAAACTCTCTTATTCCTTACATTGCCAGCTCTCTCGGTATTGGCCAGGATGATAAATGGGCTCTGTGGCCTGTCAGTGTGAAGATAGCGTCTGTGCCCTTCACAGCGGAGACCGAGGATCCTTCCTACGCACCCCCTTCCTGTCACATTGTAGTTTGCCATGCTCATTTGCATATGACCCGTCGCTTCTCGCCGTTGAAATTAATCTTGTTTTGTATGGGGAATGGAGGGTTATATGTATTTAATGGTGAGAAGATTTCATTTGTTAACCCTTACACCAAGCGCCTTATCTTACAGCGGGAAAATGTGCCCCAAGTCCTATTTATCTAGGCCTGAAAAACAGGTTGCCTACCTCCCATCTTTAGATAGGGACACTAACCTACCTCCACACATTCCCCTTTAAATAGGTACACTAACCTACCCTCCAATATTCCCCTTTAATAGGTACACTAACCTACCCACCAACATTCCCCTTTATATAGGTACACTAACCTACCCTCCAACATTCCCCTTTATATAGGTACACTAACCTACCTCCAACATTCCCCTTTAAATAGGGACACTAACCTACCTCCAACATTCCCCTTTAAATAGGTACACTAACCTACCTCCAACATTCCCCTTTAAATAGGGACACTAACCTACCCTCCAACATTCCATTTAATAGGACACTAACCTACCCTCCAACATTCCGCTCTAAATAGGGACACTAACCTACCCTCCAACATTCCCCTTTAAATAGGGACACTAACCTACCCTCCAATATTCCCCTTTAAATAGGGACACTAACCTACCCTCCAACATTCCCCTTTAAATAGGTACACTAACCATCCCTCCAACATTCCCCTTAAATAGGTACACTAACCTACCCTCCAACATTCCCCTTTAAAATGTACACTAACCTACCCTCCACACTTCCCTTTAAATAGGGACACTAACCTACCCTCCACATCACCCCTTCTATAGGTACACTAACCTAACCTCCAACATTCCCTTTCTATAGGTACACTAACCTACCCACCCAAACATTCCGCTCTAATAGGTACACTAACCTACCCTCCAACTTCCCCTTTAAATAGGGACACTAACCTACCTCCAACATTCCCCTTTATATAGGTACACTAACCTACCCTCCAACATTCCCCTT
This sequence comes from Hymenochirus boettgeri, assembly GCA_019447015.1. NCBI lineage: Eukaryota > Metazoa > Chordata > Amphibia > Anura > Pipidae > Hymenochirus > Hymenochirus boettgeri. The sequence continues at coordinate 379,801 of JAACNH010000020.1, forward strand.
TATTAGTGTACACTAACCTACCTCAAACATTCCGCTCTAAATAGATACACTAACCTACCCTCCAACATTCCCCTTTAAATAGGGACACTAACCTACCCTCCAACATTCCCCTTTAAATAGGGAACACTAACCTACCCTCCAATATTCCACTTTAAATAGGGACACAACCTACCCTCCAACATTCCCCTTTAAATAGGTACACTAACCTACCTCAAACATTCCGCTCTAAATAGATACACTAACCTACCCTCCAACATTCCCCTTTAAATAGGGACACTAACCTACCTCCAACATTCCCCTTATATAGGTACACTAACCTACCCTCCAACATTCCCCTTTTAAAAGGGACACTTACCTACCCTCCAACATTCCCCTTTAAATAGGGACACTAACCTACCCTCCAACATTCCCTTTATAGGTACACTAACCTACCCCAACATCCCCTTTAAATAGGCACACTAACCTACCCTCCAACATTCCCCTTTATATAGGTACACTAACCTACCTCCAACATTCCCCTTTATATAGGTACACTAACCTACCCTCCAATATTCCCCTTTAGATAGGTACACTAACCTACCCTCCAACATTCCCCTTTAAATAGGGACACTTACCTACCCTCCAACATTCCCCTTTAAATGGACACTAACCTACCCTCCAACATTCACCTTTAAATAGGGACACTAACCTACCCTCCAACATTCCCTTTAAAATAGCGACACTAACCACCCTCCAACATCCCCTTTAAATAGGTACACTAACCTACCCTCCAACATTCCCCTTTAAATAGAGACACTAACCTAACCACCCAACTTCCCCATTAAATAGGGACACTAACCTACCCTCCAACATTCCCCTTTAAATAGATACACTAACCTACACTCCAACATTCCCCTTTAAAAAGATACACTAACCTTCCCTCCAACATTCCCCTCTTTAAATAGGTACACTAACCTACCCTCCAACATTCCCCTTTAAATAGATACACTAACCAACCCTCCAACATTCCCTTTTAAATAGGTACACTAACCTACCGTCAACATTCCCCTTTAAATAGGGACACTTAACTCCTTTCCAACATTCCCCTTAAATAGGGACACTAACCTACCCTCCAACATTCCCCTTAGTATTACTAAACCTACCCTCCAACATTCCATTAAATAGGTACACTAATCTACCCTCCAACATTCTTCTTTAAATAGATACACTAACCTACCCTCAACATTCCCCATTTAAATAGGTACACTAACCTACCCTCCAACATTCCCCTTTAAATAGGGACACTAACCTACCCTCCAACATTCTTCTTTAAATAGATACAACTAAACCTACCCTCAACATTCCCTTTAATAGGTACACTAACCTACCCTCCAACATTCCCCTTTAATAGGGACACTAACATACCCTCCAACATTCCCCTTTAAATAGATAAACTAACCTACACCCAACATTCCCCTTAAAAGAGACACTAACCTCCTCCAACATTCCCCTTTAAATAGGTACACTAACCTACCCTCAACATTCCCTTTAAATAGATACAACTAACCAACCCTCCAACATTTCCTTTAAATAGGTACACTAACCCTACTCCACACTTCCCCTTTAATAGGACACTAACCTACTTCCAACATTCCCTTTAAATAGGACACTAACCTACCCTCCAACATTCCCCTTAGGTATACTAAACCTACCCGTCCAACATCCCTAAAAGGTACAACTACCCCTCCAACATTCCCTTTAAATAGAGTACACTAACCTACCCGCAACCTTATAATTTACAGTAGGGGATACATTATCCCTTATAATACATGAGTTGTACCCAGAGTTCTCTGTATAACTCAGTCTGTGTCCTTGTACCTTTATATGGACACAGAACTCCTCAGTGACTTCTAATATCCTTATTATTTACAGTAGGGATACATTATCCCTTATAATACATGAGTGGTACCCAGAGTTCCCTGTATAACTCAGCCAGTGTCCTTGTACCTTTATATAGACACAGAACTCCTCAGTGACTTCTAATATCCTTATAATTTACAGTAGGGGATACATTATCCTTATAATACATGAGTGGTACCCAGAGTTCCCTGTATAAATCACCCTGTGTCCTCTGAGATGTATGATATCCTTATAATTTACAGTAGGGGATAGATTATTTGCTATATAATAAGTAAGCACTGATAGAAAGACACACTCTTGTAGTACAATCCTATTTCTAGTAATTAGTAATTCTAGAGATTATACATTTGCCCATTGTTGGTGGATATACACTTGGTGAACAGCACCGTACGTTAGGTCACATCTTACTATGTAATTGGCTGTGGGTTAAAGTGGGTGGAAGATCACCGCACCCTCACTCAGCCCATGTGATACTTTAACCTCTTCTCTACCGAGAACACTGGGAAATTCAATTTATTTATATAGTGTCTCTCTCTGTGTTGGTAAATAACCATATCTTTGCTAATAGACTCTGTGACCGGATCTGGGGGGCACGCGGTGCGATTAATGGCCGTGTCCTGATTCTCCCAGAACCATTAATTCTACCTGAGATGGTTAATAGTCTCACTTGTCTCCCTGGGCTCAACTTTCCTTATCTCGTTCCCATTTTTCGCCCCCCTCCCCCGCTAGCCTTTTACAGAGCACTAGAGGAGACGCGGTTATTTGGGCTATAAAGAAGGCGCGTTCGATAGCATCTGAAGGCTTCGTCCTGCGTCCTCCGATAGCATCTCGCTTTCTGTCTGCTTCATATTTCTCATCTCTGGCTTCTAGATATTTTTTCTTCATTGGCTTCTCACCGGCCGCGTGCCGTGCGTACTGAGCAGGCTAGTGTAGGAGCGTTCAGCGGAACACACGGCGCAAGGTAAAGCACGACTGTGATCAACGGTAAAACTATAGGCTTAATTTAAAGGAGAACTTAACTTAATTTTTCCTAATGTGAAATCAGAACACCCACACATTGTAAGATTCTTCTCTAGTAAGTTGCGTTTAGTACATGTGAGAAATAGATTCTGTAATTAAGAAGGCTTCCATGTTGACGCCAGTACAACTCTTGGCACGTGTGGACTTCAAAGAGCCTTGTGAGCATGTGCACCTGTTACCAAGCCCCCTTACCCCAGTATTCACTGTCTCTATGCACAAAGTATTTTCTATACAGATGTCCCAACACCTTGATTTTGAAAGCTGCGTATTACCCTGCAGTTTATTCACCAGCCAACATGCTTTGTAGACAGCCTTCCTGGTGCAAAAATAGTCACCTATTTATTTATTTTTTATTTATTCTGTTCCTAATAAAAGATAAATCTTCTAAATGTACCTGTATTCTTTGCATATTCAGTGATGGCTCATCAGTCTAAACATGTGTTTTAGAAACACACAGCCCATGAGGTCATGAGTTCTAACCCCCAGAGTTGTTTTTTTTATTTGTTTCCATTGTGGTTCTAGACAAAGTACATGATGCTGCATGTTCAATTCCACAGACTTTTAATTTTTACTAAAATTGTTTTAGTCTTAGCACCGCACTGCCTCCTCTCACCTTGAACCCCTTTCTCTTGTGGCTGCCATTCTCTGCACCGGTTATTACTATGACACTTCTACCCTTCCCTACGTGTCTGTATGTTACCCACCTTATTAGATTGTAAGCTCTACGGGACAGGGGCTGGTTTTTCTCATGGTACATGGTTCAAGCTCTTGCATACTTATTCTTGCACATATCATTTATTTATTTATTTATTGCCCCCCTTCAATGAGCTTTTTATAAGCTTGAGCATGTACAATGAAAGCTCCACAGGGGAACCGCAGTCAGTCATTGGTTGTGATTTTATCAGTCACGGCCTTGATTGATTGACTGATGGAGGGAGGAGCCGGCTTTCTCTGTCACAATGGGTAGAGTTAGTTGTGTCTTTGTTAATATGCTCTGTGTATTGGGATAATGCTGTCTGGAGACTTAAGTTCCCCTTTAACGCAATCCAGTAGCTATGGCCCAGCGAACCGATTACCGGTCAATAGTCTGCCGGTAGATAGAACGACCAATCATGTGCCCTGTTGAAAAAAGCAGCTAACATTTCCAGATATGTCCGATTATTGAATTTCCATTTGGACAAAATTTCACCCGAGATCAGTTGGTCAAGTCAACAAAACTGACGCTAATTCAACGCAATATTCCCCGTGTTTACTGGACCTTGGAAAGATAAGCACCAGCTATAGGGGGAGCTGTTCTGCACAATCGTCCCAGGAGGAGGAGTTTATTATTACACTATTATTATCATCATCGTCATCATCATCATCATCATTATTATCATTATTATTACTATTATCCTCATCATCATCATTATTACTATTATCCTCATCATCATTATTATTATTATTATTATTATTATTATTATTATCATTATCATTATCATTATTATCATCATCATCATCATCATCATTATTATTATTATTATTATTACATATAATATATATAATGTACACCGTGTATTAGCACATTGGGCTAACCATTGTCCAGGTTTCAGTGGAATCTGGTGTCTGATTGGTTGGGGCTAAATTAGCACCATTTTTAACCATAAGAACTTTTATTGAATCTCCCTGATTATTGTTAAAAAGGTTTTATTTTCCCTTTGCAGAAAAGATCATTGTGGCTCTTTACTTGGCCTTTAAATCGGATGATTTGATACACAAAGGAAAGGCCGAGTCCCTCTGTGCTGTTTATTCTCCGTTCCAGATACACAGACAGTTCGTACACACGACTTGTGCCCCTACTACATCCCTGTGGACACCAACGTGGCTCAGATAACGGTGTCCGACTAGACGTGGCTCAGTCAGACAAATAACCAAATATCATCACTAAACACTGACAACAGGCACAGAGTGTAGAACTATACAGAGCTGAGAAAACCTGACAGGGGATGCTGGGAATTGTAGTGTAACAGCTACTGTAAGGCTGTGATTATTCAGGGAATACCCCACTGGATATGGACACAGTATTTCTGCGCTGATATTGACGTTGGTTGGGTCAATAAAGCTGGGTACACACCATACAATAATTCAACCCTATTGACCGACACTTCAGTCGGTTGGGCCAAATTAAGCGCTATCGGATAAGTCGGAAAAACCACGGCCGATCGTGCAGTCCTCTATGAACCCAAACTGTCGCCCGATGCCACTATCACCGCAACCAACAGTCCTTCCTCCTATAGCGTAATTTTATTCACTTTCATCCCCTTAGCTGGGGTCAGTTGAGAGCTGTTATAGCAGGTTCTGTAATGGCCCTTTTTCCCAGGATGCACTTCCTTGGAATGTTCCTAACAGCAATGTCTATTGATTGGATGTTGGGTTGCTCATACACGCTCAAATCTCTACTGAGCAAATGATCACCCAGTGGGCTGAGTCAAGGGGCGGGACAATAAAGGACAGTATTTCAATAGCAGCTGGGGCCCAATATAAAACCGTCCATACGTTACAATGTTCTGGAAACATTTCTACAATTCCGTCTCCTATTAACTTCAATAAGTTTCTTAGAAAAAGCGGAGCTGGATGGGCCGTTATTACGGACTTGATGGACCCCCCAATTATGCATCAACAATTTATCAAAATGGACCGTTGAGATGTACCGGATCCGCTCTGGGATAATCCAGGGTCCATATTATCTCCCAGACTGATCGTTAGATACATAAAGTAACATAAAGAATATTCCTCCCCTTTAACGGGCGCCCATTATGGGCCATAAGAGAATCTGTGACCTCTTTGAATTAAGGGTAAACGTTCCGTGTCATCGCATCAACATTTCCACCGCGTCTACGCACAAACATAAGCCACTTAACGCGCTAATGGAATTATTTGGCATTTTTTTTCTTTTACGGACTTTCTCCGTTGACCTTGGAAAGCGAAGCCTTAGAGGTTGATGCAATCAAACTGTTCTGTGCTTTCCAAAGCGCCGGTTTCCCGCCACCGCCATTAGCATGCAGGGGAAGGCAGCGAGGAAAGAGGCTGCCTGAAAGGCGTCATTTTTCAACTGCTGACACCAACCTCTGCCTCCCTCCCTCTCTCTCCCTGCGAACGCCAGATATTTATCGAAGGAGAGAATATACGCACTGGCCTATATATTTTTCAGGTGATGGGCATGCTGGGTGCCAGTTTCCTAGAGGCTATATAGATTTTATCTGTCAGTCCCATTCGACGTTGGCAGAGATTAGTGGCTGTCACTTTAAAGCCTTGCTAACGAGCACAGTGGGTGCAAGATCCTTAGAAAGTCACCTTCTGACATCCCCGCGCTGTCGGTATTACCGCCTAACTCGACCGTTTTCGCAATTGCTTTGCGTCACGGGAACTTTGCTATTAATTCGACATTCAGGTCGGAAAGATGTTGAATTGGTGTAATGCCAGCCAGGTGTATGGTCAGCGTTATTTCCAACAAACTGAACGACGCTGTCGCAGTGATACCCAGACCGTAAATGTCTGGGGGGCTCATTCTCTGTTCTTGTACATACATCGAATTCTCCCAAAGTAATGTTACCCTGTAACCTGTTTATTACAAGTTACTCAGTTTTATGGATAATCTATAACACTGGGCACATTAATGTTGAGATGTATACACAGCCTTAGAACAGAATTAGAATCTGAACTAATCTAGACATACACTGATAGATAGATAGAGAGAGAGAGATAAATAGATAATAGATAGATGGGTGGATGGATGGATGATAGATAGACAGACAGACGGACAGACGGACAGACGGATGGTAGATTGATAGATAGATAGATAGATAGATAATGGATGGATGGATGGATGATAGATATATATATAGTATATATATATATATATATAGAGAGAGGAGAGAGAGAGAGAGAGGAGAGAGAGAGAGAGAGGAGAGAGAGAGAGAGAGAGAGAGAGGAGAGCGAGGGATAGATGATAGATAGATATAGATGATAGATAGATAGAGGATAGATAGATAGAAATGGATAGATAGATAGAGAGATAGAGAAATAGATAGATAATAGATGGATTATAGATAGAGAGAGAGAGAGGGGGATGGATGATAGATGGAGAGATAGAGAGATAGAGAGATAGAGAGATAGAGAGAGAGAAATAGATAGAGAGATAGATAGAATATATAACGATAGATAGATAGATAGATAGATAGCTAGATAGACAGATAGATTAGATAGATGAGATAGATAGATAGCTATAGATAGATTAGCGGGAGAGAGAGAGAGAGAGACGAGAGAGAGGGATGGATGATAGATAGATAGATTAGATAGATAGATAGATAGATAGATAGATGATAGATAGATAGATAGATAGATAATGATGGATGGATTGATGATAGATAGATAGATAGATAGATAGATAGATAGATGATAGATAGATAGATAGATAGATAGATAGATAGATATATAATAGATAGATAGATGATAGATAGATAATAGATAGATAGATAATAGATAGATAGATGGATAGATAGATGGATAGATATATGATAATAGATAGATAGATAGATAGATAGATAGCTAGTAGCATAGATAGATAAAAGATGGATGGATGGATGGATGATAGATAAATAGAGAGATGTAGAGATGAGAGATAGCTAGATAGGTATAGATAGATAAGAGAGAGGAGATGAGAGGAGAGAGGAGGATGGTGTATAGGATAGAATAGATAGAGGAATAGATAGAGAGAGAGAGAGAGAGATGATAAAGATGTAGTAATAAGAATAGATAGATAGAAGTAGAGATAGATGCTAATATAGAAAGAGATAGATTAGGAATAAGCGAGATGATAATAGATAGTATAGATAGATGATAGTAGATAGACAGATCGATGAGATAGATAGATAGATAGATAGATAGATAGATAGATGCATAGATAGATAGAGATAGAGTAAGATAGATGAAATCGATAGCTAGATAGATAGATAGATAATAAGATGGATGGATGGATGGATGATAGATAGATAGATAATAGAGATAGAGATAGATAGTAGATAGCTATGAAGATTAGATAGATAGATAGATAGTATAAGAAGCGAGAGAGAGAGATGAGATGATACGATGTGATGGATCTGATGATAGTAGCTCACGAGAGGAGAGCGAGAGAGAGAGAAGAGAGAGAGAGGATATGTTAGATTAGATAGAGAGATCGTAGTAGATAGATAGATAGATAGATTCGAGATAGAGTAGATAGATAGCTAGATAGATAGATAGCATAGCTAGATAGATAGATCGAGATAGATAGATGGAGGGATGATAGTAGCAGAGTAGCTAGGGGAGGAGCTGATAGCTACAGATAGAGTACGATGTAGATAGATAGATAGATGATAAGATAAGATAGATAGATCGATAGTAGATTAGTAGTCGATAGATAGATAGAGATAGATAGATAGACACGAAGAGATAGATGATAGATAGATAGATAGATAGATATGATAGATAGATAGTTTAGATAGATAGATATGATAAGATAGATAGTAGATCGATAAATAGTGGTTAGCACTGATTCCTTGCAGCGTTGAAGTCCTGAGTTCGATTCTACCTTTGGACACATCTGCAAGGAGTTTGTATGTTCTCCCCGTGCTTGCGTGGGTTTCCTCTGGGCACTCCGGTTTCCCCCACAATCATAAAGACATACTGATAGGTTGTATGTGTCACATAAATGTGCTTAGATTGTAAGCTCTTCGGGGCAGGGCCTGATGTGAATGTATCCATGTAATTGTAAAGCGCTACGGAAGATGTTGGCGCTATATAAATCCACAATAATAATAATAGATAGAACAGACAGATGAAAGATAATAGATAGGTAGACAGATGATGGGCAGATAGACAGACGGCCATACACCTTGGTGATACCCAACACATCCCTTTGGATCCAAAGGAAAGGACTTAAATCTAAACAGATGGGAGTGATGACCAGATTTTTCTAATTCTAAGTTACCGCCATGGTTGTGTGGTAAACGTGTTTAATTACACACGGGGCCATTGATAATCCATTCTACGTTTCCCAGGGCTGGGAATCCTCCGTGATAGATCGGACCCTCTTAGGACACTAACACCGAATAAATATTTCAAGCGAGTTAAGTGTTACGAAGTGTAATTCAATTTGGCAGCATATTCATGGACTTGACAGTTCAAAACGACGGAGGCCCTTTCTACGCTTATGGCAAATGATTGCCGCGCTAATTAATAATCTGGCCGCTCGAAGGACAAATAGATGCAGATCTAAACTCATTAATATTTAATTGGCGATGAAAGGCTTTGCTCCTTCATGCACGTAAACATTCGTCTAATCAGAGGGAAGATGGGAATTTTCCCCGACCAATAAAATGACACCAAGTGCCACATAGCAGTAACAGCAGGGAAGCTAAATTCTGACACAGAGAGAGAGTCCTTTAGGTCTAGGCGATTGCGCATGCGATTTTGGTTAGAATCGCCGAAAATTCCTGCTTTCTACGGTGCGATTGCGCATCCGTTTGCACCATTTTTTACGCAAATGCATGCGTTTCTATAATGTTAAATGACTAAATTGCCAGTTTGGGTGTCTTGGGGTTTAGACGCGATCGGTTGCGGAGAATAGCGTTGGCACAACACAACGCCAACCGTATTAACACTCTGACCAAACAATTAAGCACCTGTAATTATAACGAGCTTGTTGTAGGAAACGCTGGGTATTTCCAGTGAAGCCGTTAATTACGCACCCCTTACCTCCCTAATTAAGATAAATGGGAAAGATTCCTTATCAGTCGCGCTGCTAATTACTACAAGTGCCTGATCAGCTGAGTAGCACCCGGAACATACACTCCCCTGGGTGCCCATTAACAATGAAATCACAAGGTATGGACATTGGAGATAAGGAGCGGGATTCTCAGCCAGAGAAATGAATTGTGGGAGGGCTCTGATCAAATATGGCAGCCTTACAATAGGAGGCCAGGTACAAGGCAAAGTAAAGTAAAATACATCAATAAATCAGTAATTAAAAGCCAACACCTCCTCCATTTTGATGCACTCAAGAATGAAAACATTAAGTCCTCACCCATCGGGGTACGTTAGATTGCAGATAATACTTTGCAAACAATGGTCTAGTCTGGCCCTACCTCCCCGGTCAGTCCAGGGCCTAGCCCCTCCCTTTGCCTGGCTTGGGACATGTTAAAAGATGTGTTAAGCTGGGTACACACCATTCAATATTTTGGCCCGACCCCCAGCTGTTCATTTAGATGAACGGGCGACCATGCAGTGCTCTTCACACTCGGACGTGGTGAACTGGGAACCGCGACTACTTTTGCCACACCTGTCATTTCTCTGAAATGGCCAGAAGCACTGAACGGTCGGTCGGGACAAATAATCTACAGGCGTGTACCCAGCTTTACTGGATCAGTGTTTTAGCTCCTCACCCTGGGTACATAGGAAGGGAGGGGGTGATTGTATTGCCCCAGGCTGCAGATCTATCATATGGTGTCACCAGAGGCCTAACTAGAAATCTCAGAGATGCTGAACCTTTGCATCAGGGACTGGGGGTTGGGTTTCAATAGCGACTCCCCGCACAACATTGTATCCAGTATATAATGTATCATACAAATAGTGACTCCCCACACAACATCGTATCCAGTATATAATGTATCATAGAAAAAGCTACTCCCTGCACAACATTGTATCCAGTATATAATGTAACATAGAAAAGGCGACTCCCTGCACAACAATGTATCCAGTATATAATGTATCATAGAAAAGGCTACTCCCCGCACAACATTGTATCCAGTATATAATGTATCATAGAAAAGGCTACTCCCCGCACAACATTGTATCCAGTATATAATGTATCATAGAAAAGGCGACTCCCCACACAACATTGTATCCAGTATATATTGTATCATACAAATAGTGACTCCCCACACAACATCGTATCCAGTATATAATGTATCATAGAAAAGGCTACTCCCCGCACAACATTGTATCCAGTATATAATGTATTATAGAAAAGGCTACTCCCCGCACAACATTGTATCCGGTATATAATGTATCATAGAAATGACAACGTTGCATCCAGTATATAATGTATCATAGAAATTACAATGTTGTATCCGGTATATAACGTATCATAGAAATGACAACGTTGCATCCAGTATATGACGTATCATAGAAATGACAACGTTGTATCCGGTATATAACGTATCATAGAAATGACAACGTTGTATCCAGTATACGACGTATCATAGAAATGACAACGTTGTATCCGGTATACGACGTATCATAGAAATGACAACGTTGTATCCAGTATATGACGTATCAAAGAAATGACAACGTTGTATCCAGTATATAACGTATCATAGAAATGACAACGTTGTATCCAGTATATGACGTATCATAGAAATGACAACGTTGTATCCGGTATATAACGTATCATAGAAATGACAACGTTGTATCCAGTTTATAACGTATCATAGAAATGACAACGTTGTATCCAGTTTATAACGTATCATAGAAATGACAACATTGTATCCGGTATATAACGTATCATAGTAATGACAACGTTGTATCCGGTATATAACGTATCATAGAAATGACAATGTTGTATCCGGTATATAACGTATCATAGAAATGACAACGTTGTATCCAGTATATAACGTATCATAGTAATGACAACGTTGTATCCGGTATATAACGTATCATAGAAATGACAACGTTGTATCCAGTATATAACGTATCATAGAAATGACAACGTTGTATCCAGTTTATAACGTATCATAGAAATGACAACGTTGTATCCAGTATATAATGTATCATAGAAAAGGCGACTCCCCACACAACATTGTATCCAGTATATAAAGGTGGCGATGCATTTAAAAACCGGGGGAGGGAGCGCAGGCCATCTGCCTTTTTTGCACAATCGATGCGCTCTGATGAGAATGCCTGGACGTGTGATCGCAAAGCAACCAGTACGTGATCCGTGCATACACAAGTGCGCGTACATTGTGGTCTCAGTGCAGGCTAATATCATAAAAACTATTCACATCCTGGAATGTGGTTGGGGTGTGTGGCCCATGTACCCAGCGGGTGGTGTGGGTGGGTCATGGGCGGACGGGATATCCCAATGGTCAGCTGGACATGGGTCAAGGAGAGTGGGCTGGTTTCTTAACATGGTTAGCTGTTGTGGCCTGGCTGTTCCAGGTTAAAAAACCTCGTTAAGCGGTTAAGGTAGGCCTTTTTTGCCGTTTGCGCTTGCGTTTTAAAAATCATTGAAAAGCGGCAGTGGCAACGCAAAAAAAACACGCGTTTTCGGTGCGATTACGGTTTTGCGTTTAGCATTTTTAATCGCAAATAGCATTGCGATTCATATACTTATTGAAGAAATCGCACAACGCAAACAAAATCGCACAGAAAATCGCATGCGATTGCATTTGCGTTTCAGTGTGGCGTGCCCCCTAATTCAGATTGTTAAAATTGAACGGATCCACCTACCCGCTCTGGTATTGTGCCAGAGGGCTCTATAAGAACGGAATGATCCCCCCCCCCCAGCAAATAAACCATGAACACAGGGGGCAGGATCGTGATTGGTCGACTGGAATTTTTCGATAAATTGTACAATAGGGAAAGCAACTCGTTAAAAAAATAAAAGCCAAATTTACCTTTAGGAAATAGCGGAGTCCTGAATATTTATTTTAATTCTTATGAAATTCCCTTTCAGTGGCTTTTCATATTCACGTAAGACGTCTGTGCGTTTTTTCGCCTTTTTTTCTCTTAGAAAAAATGAAAGTGTGAGGTGCGTTTTGTGGTGTTGTGATTGTACAATAAACGTTAATTCCCACGCGCTAACGTCTGGATAAAGGTTCCGCAGACAGACGGAGGATAACTTCTTCCCAGCCTGGTCACTCAGTTAACGTTTTCATGTTCTTACATCACTTTGTTTTAATGTGAATTAAAGGGCCACACTAATCCCTTTACAGAAAATAATTCACAAGTCATTTATGGTTGTGGAGCAGTAGTAAGTAGTATCGCTTTAAGAGGGGGATCACTTCACACTAGATCGGACAACCACATTTCCACACTAGATCGGACACACAGATTTCACACTAGATCGGCAACACACACATTTCACACTGGGTTGCATATTATACATTTCACACTATGTTGCAATATTACCACATTTCACACTTGTTGCACTATTACACATTTCACACTGTGTTGACAACTATACAACAATTTTAACTGTGTTGCCCGATTACACATTTCACACTGTGTTGCACTATTACAATTTTCAACACTGGTGCACGATTACAATTTCACAATTGTGTTGCACTATTACACATTCACACTCTGTTGCACTATTACACATTTCCACACTGTGTTGCCCACTATGACACATTTAGCACACGGTTGCAACTAGAAACATTTAAACGGTGTTTCACTCTATTACACTTTCACCCACTGGGTTGCCACTTTATGAAAAATTTAACACATGTTGCACTTTCACATATCACACTATGTTGACAATATTACAATTTCACACAGTGTTGCACATTACACATTTCACACGTTGCACTATTACACATTTACACTGTGTTGACTATACACTTTTCACACGTGTTGCACTTTAACATTTCACACTGTGTTGCACTATTTACACATTTCACACTGTGTTTCACTATTACACCATTTCACACTATGTTGCACTATTCACATATCACACTATGTTGCACTATTACACATTTCACACTTTGTTGCACTATACAATATCACACGGTGTTGCACTATAAACATTTTCACAGTGTTGCACTATTACAAATTTCCCCCCCACACTGTGTTGCACTATTACACATTTCACACTGTGTGCACTATTACACATTTCACACTGTGTTTGCACTATTACACATTTCACACTATTTGCATATACACCATTTCACACTATGTTGCACTATTACACATTTCACACTATTACAACATTTCACACTTATGTTGCCACTTATTACAATTTCACACTATGTTGGCATATTACACATTTCACACTATACACATTTACACTATGTATGCACTATTGCACATTTCACCACGGTGTTGTACTTTACACATTTCACACTATGTTGCACTATTAAACATTCCACACTGTGTGCACTATTAACATTTCACACTATGTGCACTATTGGTTGAATGCATTGAACAAAAAAACCCAAAAACCTGATGATCTATGCGCTCTAAATATTAGATCACAGCTCTTTTTTTCGGACGCCAGTTGAACGCAGTGTGGCATGATCAATTGGTCAAACACTAGTGTGCACTTTGTGCCGCGCGATCGTTTTGCGTGGTTAAAACGGATTAGTGTTTATAGATGGTTTTTCGGTTTCAGTCCATTGGCGAACAATAATAAGCAGTGAAAAGAACTTAGGCACATTCCTTTAAAGGACAGACATAAAAAGGCTAGTTACCACAACATCGCATAATAGAGGATCCGATGGGATCGGGATTATCATGTGTGGTGCAGTGTTGTAGCCTCTTTCCTGAAGGATCATGCGGCCGTCGGAATCGCAGTCGTTCAGGAAAAAAATGAAGCTGCGATAGTTTCCCATATAGGGGGGCGGCCACGGAACACACTTCAAGCATTCTACCTATGCGTATGTAATTGTGTATATGCTGTGTATTGATATGTATTATGATGTTGATATGATGTGTATATGATGTGTATATGCTGTGTATATGTGAGGTGTATGTGATGTGTATATGGCTGTGTATATGCTTGTATAGCTTTGTTGTATATGCTTGTAGTAGTGAGGTGTGGATATGATGTTGTTGTAATATTGCTGTGTATATGATGTGTATATGGGTTTGTGTATATGGTTGTTGTATATGCTGATGTGATGATATGTGGTATGATGTGTTGTATGATGTGTGGGTAGGCTGTGTGTATGCTTGGTGTGTGATGGTGTGGCTGTGTGTATTGTGGTGTGTATGATTGTGTATGCTGTTGTGTTGTATACTTGAGTATGATGGGATGTATGATGTGTGTTGTGCTGTGTGTATGATGTGTGTGTGCTGTGTGTGGCTGTGGTATGTGATGTGTAGTGCGTGCGTATGCTGTGCGTATGCTGTTGCAGTATGATGTGCATATGAGTGTATATGCTGTTTGTATATGATGGTATATGCTGTGTATTATGATGTGTATGTGTGTGGATGTGATGTGTATGTGCTGTTGTAATATGTGTGTGTATATGATGTGTATTATGAGTGTATATGTTGTATATAGTGTGTGATATGATGTTGTAATGCGGATATATGATGTGTTAGGGTGGTATATGAGTGTATATGCTGTGTATATGATGTGTATGTGCTGTGTATGTGATGTGTATGTGCTGTGTATGTGCTCTGTGTATATGATGTGTATATGATGTGTATATGTTTGTATATTGATGGTATATGAGTGTATATGTGTATATATGATGTGTATATGGAGTGTATATGTTGTGTATATTATGTGTTATATGATGTGGTATATGAAGTTGTATAGTTGTGTATATTATGTGTATATGATGTTGTATATGTTGTTATATATGATGTGTATATGCTGTGTATATGATGTGTATATGATGTGTATATGTTGTTGTATATATGATTTCTATGATGGGTATATGATGTGTATGATGTGTATATGATGTGTATATGGTGGGTAATGGTGCGTATATGATGCGTAATGCTTGTATATATGATTGAGTGTATATGCTGCGATATGCTGCGTTATGGTGCGTATATGGTGCATATGATTGCGTATATGATGTGTATATGTTGTTCATAGATTGGGTATATGATGTGTAATGAGTGTATATTGTGTATATTATGATGTGTCTATGATGTGTATGATGAGTGTATATGATGTGTATATGCTGCGTATTATGGTGCGTATATGGTGCATAATGATGCCGTATATGATGTGTTAGCGATTGGGAGCCCTGGAAAACCATGGCGAAACAATCAGCCTATGGCTCCTTTGCCTCAAAGGAAGAATAACCCATGGATATATACCCTGTCAAGTGATCCATCCAATCGCATTGCTTTAAACTGCGCTGTGAGAGATACTTGCTGGAGTTTCTACCTATCCATTTAAACAGAGGCAGGCGTTTTAGCCGCTGGCGTAATACCCTGACTGTCCAGGAATATTTACCATACTTGTCTTTAGTGACGGCTTGTCAATATAAGCTTGGTGAGCCACCAGAGGACAAATAAATATTCAAGGTAATTCCAGGGAAGAAGAAAGTTTTCCTTTTTCTAAGAGAAAATGTAACAATGTTTCTATCATTTCTAACAAACCTCAGTAAATTGACTTTAATTCTCATCACCTTGACTAAACCTTGGAAATGGTATTCAAGGTGAGGCCCTCTCCGGTTAGGTGAAGTTCTGCTATCTATTCGCTGTGCTCCCTTATAGTACTGAATCGGGGATTGATCCAGTATGAATGCGGAGAAGAGAAGGAGGAGGAAACCCGTTGGCCTGCCAGAAAATGTCACGTATTTTATTCCCATATACATTTTTTATGGCCGGCCACTTAGAGCTGCACGCCCTGAAAAATACCACATGGAAAAATTCTCCACAGTTGTTTAGAGGAATTGAAGGGTCATTCTCCCAGTGGTTACATAAACAAAATTTTATGGAAAAACATTTAAAACTTACATCCTTGCTAACACAAACTTATAGGCCAGACACTGGGAGAAAACAAAGTTATATTTATTATTGTGGATTTATATGCGCCACACATTCTTCCGTGGCGCTCACAATACCATGTCTATTCACCTCAAGGCCGCCCCTGAAGAGCTACCAATCTAATGCGAATTTATGTGCACATACACATGATCAGTATGTCTTTTGATTGGGGGTAGAAACCGGAGAAGGGCCGATGGAGATGAAAACCCACGCAGCACGGGGAGAACTACAAACTCCTTGCAGATTTTGTGTCCAAGGTTAGAATCGTACTTACCAGGACTCAAAGCTGCAAGGAGTATCAGTGGCTAACCGCTGAGCCACTGTGCTGCCCTATGTGGATCTTCCTTTCTAAGTGATTCCTAACCCATAGACCCCAGGCATTCCCTTCCCTCACTCCATTTCAGTGTCATACACCACTCCAGAAAAAAAATTTTTAAATTAAATGTCCTCATCTCTCAATCTTCCAGATAAAAGCAGTGGTTTGAACAGCATTTATAATGGGCAATGTCAAAATGATCCTTCTGAGCTGCCTCCTATTGCACATGTTGCAACTGTAAAGAGCTTCCTACTGCTTTAACTGGAAAGAAGCAAACTAGGAGGAAACGGCATGGACGGATTGAAGGAGACGGACGGTTATTGATAGGGAGACGGACCACATATTGGTAGGAGACGGACGGACGGTTATTGATTAGGAGACGGACGGTATTGATAGGAGAAGGACGGTATTGGTAGGAGACGGACGGTAATTGCTAGGAGACGGGACGTTATTGATAGGGACAGACGGTATTGATAGTTAAACGGACGGTTATTGATAGGAGCGGACGGTATTGATAGGGAGACGGACGGTATTGATAGGAGACAGACGGTTAGTGATATAAACGGACGGTTATTGATAGGAGACGGACGGTATGGATAGGAGACAACGGTATTGATAGTTAAAGGACGTATTGATAGGAGGCGGACGTTATTGATTAGGGAGGACAGACGGTATTGATAGTAAACGGACGGTTTATTGATAGGAGACAAACGGTTTATTGGTAGGAGACGGATGGTATTATTGATAGTAGACGTGGGAAGTTATTGATAAGGGACAGACGGTATGATAGGCGACGAAACTTATTGATAGAGACGGACGGTATGGTAGGGACGGACGGTATTGGTAGGAGAAAGGGGACGGTATTGATAGAGACGGACGGTATTGATAGGAGAAGGACGGTATTGATAGTAGACGGACGGTATTGGAAGGAGACAGCCGGGATTGATAGGAGACGGACACGAACCGGTATTGATGGTAGACAGGACGGTATTGAGAAGTAGACGGACGGTATGATAGGAGAGGACGGTATTCAGGTAGACGGACCGGGTAGTGGATAGGAGACGGGACGGTATTGATTAGGAGCGGAGAAGGACGGTATTGGTAGAGACGGATGTTATTGATAGTAGACGGGACGGTATTGATAAGTAGACGGACGTTATTTAGTGATAGGAGACAGACGGTGGGCTTGATAGGGAGAGGACGGTATGATCGGAGACGCGACGGTATTGAGTGGGGAGACGGACGGTATTGATAGGAGACGGACGGTATTGATAGGAGACGCGGTATTGATAGGAGACGGAGGTTATTGTAGGAGACGGACGGTTATTGATAGGAGACGGACGGTATGATAGGAGACGGACGGTAATTGATAGGAGACGGACGGGTTATATAGGAGGACGGACGGTATTGGTAGAGACGACGTAGTTGATAGTAGACGGACGGTATTGATAGTAGACGGCGGATGATAGGGAGACGGACGGGGTATTGATCGTAGACGGACGGTTTGATAGGGAGACGGACGGTATGATAGGAGACGGACGGTATTGATAGGAGACGGACGACGGTTTATTATAGGAAGAACGGACGGTATTTTGATAGGAGACAGATGGTATTTATTGATAGGAGAAGGGACTGGTATTGATAGTAGAGGAGGTATTGATAGGAGACGGACGGTATTGATAGAGACCGGACGGTATTGATAGTAGACGGACGGTATTGATAAGGAGGATGGACGGTTATTGATAGTTAGTAGACGGACGGTTATGATAGGAGGCGGACGGTAGTGGATAGGAGACGGACGGTATTGAAGGAGATGGACGTTATTGATAGGAGACAGACGGTATTATAGGAGACAGACGGGTATAATAGTAGACGGACGGGATTGATAGGTAGACGGACGCTTCTTGATGGAGACGGTGATGGGAAACACGGTATTGATAGGAGACGGACGGGGACGGTATTGATGGAGAAGGACGGTGGACGGTATTGATAGGAGACGGACGGGTTTATTGATAGGGGACGGACGGTATTGATGGTAGGACGGACGCGTATTGATAGGAGACGGACGTTATTGATATAGGTAGACGGACGTGATTGATAGGAGACGGACATTATTGATAGGCGAACGGACGGGTATTGATAGGAGAACGGACGGTATTGATAGGAGAGGACGGTATTGTGATAGGAGACGGACGGCTATTGATAGTAGACGGACGGTATTGAGAGTGACGGACGGATTATAGGAGATGGACGGTTATTGATAGGAGACGGACGGTTATTCAGAGTAGAGGATGGTATTGATAGGGAGACCGGCGGTATGATAGAGAGGACGGGTATGATAGGAGACGGACGGGTATTGATGAGGAGACGGCGGTTATTGGTAGGAGACGGACGGTATGATAGTAGACGGACGTATGATAGTAGACGGACGGTATGGATAGTAGACGGCTGGTATTGATAGGAGACGGACGGTATGTTAGGAGACGGGACGGATTGATAGGAGAAGGACGGTATTGATAGGAGACGACGGTATTGGTAGGAGACGGAGTTATGAAGTAGACGGAGACGGTATGAAGTTAGACGGACGGTATTGATAGTAGACGGACGGTATCTGACTAGGAGACGGACGGTATGATAGGAGACGGACGGTATTGATAGGAGACGGGACGGTATTGATTTTTAGGAGACGGACGGTTATTGATAGGACGGACGGTTATGATTATGCTAGGAGACTGACGGTATTGATAGTAGACGACGGTATTGATAGTAGACGGACGATATTTGGTAGGAGACGGAGATTTTCCAGAGACTGCCACATTTGTATCAGTGAACGAGGTTTTTTAAACACCAAACGGAACGGTTTCTTTGTTGCTTTGCGTTTGTATGAAATCAAATTATTTTCATCCTCAGTATTCTTTCAAAGGCCTCGAGTTGGGACCAATTGGGGGAGAATATAAAAATGCGCATTTCATTCTCTTTTGAAAACCCTTTATATTTCCTTGATCGTTATCAGTAAAGCCTGTTACATTGTGGACCGACGATGGCCCAGCGCAGCCCCCCCCAAACAGGGATTTAAATAGTAGGAACAGGATTGTGTGTTTATGGATAAATGTTTTAAAATGAACAGAATTAAAGGGGAAATGCGGACAATTTAGATTATATTATAATTTATAATATATAAATGTTTAACCCCTTAAATCCCCATGTATACACTGCACGTCTGTTGTCCTTCCAATGAGCCAATGACAGGTTTAGAAGAATCTTCAGGGTACACAATGGTGCGGCTCTCTATGACCGCACGCGGGGATCGCGGGACACTATTGCAGTCCTTTGGAGGTGTGTACTCAGCTTAAGCTCCTTGTTATCTCAGGGGCCACATTGGCCCTTAAAATTGATAAATGAAAACAAAAAGCTTACTCCTTAATCCTATGCCAAGGCCCCTCGTTATATAGCCCCCCTTTCCCTCGGTCAGCTACCAACAAATATCCCTGGAGCCCGGGGAGAGACTAATGTCAGACCCAGCGATTGGTACACGAATCCGACGTGAAATCTTCCAGCATATTTACATTCACTTTCCGAACACATTGACCTGAGTGAATTTTCTATATTTGCTTTTTATCCTATCTGATTTGAGTTGTAAGGACAGGGTCACGTAAGGATAAAGCCAATCAAGTGACTTAATAAACCTTTCATCAGGTCCTTCCCCCTGAGAAAAACCAAGATTACTAGACTTACAACTAACAAATAAAGAGAGATATGTATCCAATAGCAAACCAGGGACTCAGCTGAAATCCCATTGGATGTTGTTGTTAATATGAAGAGGATAAAGGGAGCCAACACAGGACAATGGTATAGGTTGAAACAATCGTAGTTACACTTGGAAGAACCAATCTTCATTCATAGAAAAAATTGTCTTTGAATTTTGGATTAATTTGATTGAAAGTGCCATCCGGATATCGGTTGCCGTTGTTGCCATTCGGATATCGGTGCCTGTGCATGGGAGCCGTTAAGTTCCCCTTTAATAAAATGTTATTTCAGTTACCTTGTTTTTTAAAACAGATTCTTTTGGTGTATGAGGCTTGTTACACACCAAACCAAATGATTCATATGCAAAACAAATCATATTGCCATATGAAAATGAATATTAATTGCAAAATACAACAATCATTTTGATAACATTTATATAATAGATTATTAATAATAAAATTTAAAACAACAAAAATATGCAAACATGATGCATGTTGATGGAATGCAAATGAAAGGGGGAAAACCAATTGTGATTTGGGATGATTACATTGCAAATGACATAAATCCAATAATCAACATGCTATGCATAATTTATAACATTGAACACAATGCAATCACATATGCTTCACATGCCAATTTATGATATTAATAATTGCAATATATGATTAAATAATTCATCATTTGGAATGCACATGCAAAATGCAATTGCCACCAATATTGCAATTGCATCATACCAAACTCAGGCAATATTAATGCTCAATTCAAAAATGCTAGATATAAATAATAAAAATATACATTTAATCCACTAATATGCATATTGTCATCCATCCGTGATATCTACGGTTGGTCGGACCATTCATATGTGGACAAACGGCGATTGGACCTGTTGTAAATCACACCGATTGTGGTCACTAGCAGCAATCTCATGGTTGGGACAAAAGTGCCATTCACCCATTTTTAAAGCCTTTAATTATTTTACCCAAGGTACAATTTACCCTTTAAATATTCAGTGACTATCCTAACCATCTTTTCCACGGACATGCCCTTCATTTATTTATTTCTCCTCTTTTTTCTTCATACAAAACAGTTACAAATTGGCCCCAACGCATTGTACAAATCTCACAATATCTTTCAATTTGACATCATTTTGCTTAATTGAAAAAAAAAAAAAAAAAAATCTTAACTCCTCTCAATTGAAAATGACTTATTATCATTACGGCAAGCGGTCGGTCGACAGGCGCTTTTCAGGTTCCATCTCGCCTCGGCTTTTAATCTCATTTTTGTATATAGATATAGATATAATTTTAATTCCAACTAACAGCTTGACAATGAATCCGTTCTTATTGTATCCGGTCACCTGGCTGGGTTGAGAATCATTTCAATGTCCGTTTCGCAGCTTATGCGTGTTTTATTTGAAAGGTAAAATAAACGCATTGCCTGTTTACGGATTGGCGTTAAAGGAAGGCGCCTGTTTTAGCGCCTAGTTTTAAATGTTTTAAACTTTTATTTTATATTAAAAAGAAATTGTAAGAATAGGTTTAATATTGGAGATGGGAGAAGCTGAAATGAAATCCATCTTTAACAACTGCCGTGATTGTGCTCCACCCCCTATGGCCAGGACCTAAACCAATCGAAAAGCTCTGCAAGAAGGCAGAGTTTTTCAAATTTTAATCCCAAATTTCGATATTGAATAGATAGCAGGATTTTTGTTTCGAATTGAAACTTTCAATTTTTTAATGCAATTTTACATTTTTTAAAGAAATGTAAGAATTTTTTTTTTATTTTCAGTTTTTTCAATGAAAGTTTCAGAGTTTTAAACATTTTAAAAATCCGTTACATAGTAAATATAAAACCCCCTACAAAATGGCTCCCTATCGGAAACCGGCAAACTCATGGATAGTACAAATAGGATGGCCGAGTTCGCGAACGGCGGATATCGCGGATTTTCCGGTTTTTCAGCTTTCCGAACTTTTCCGAACACGCGTTTTTGATGATTTCTCGTATGGAAAATGCGGGACGGAAAAATACGTTCGGTCTTTGTGTATTTGGAAGGAACGATCTGTATTTTCGAGGATTTTTTCATTTTACTAGGTTTTAATGGGTCCCGCTCGCGGATTTTCGAATATTTTTGTGTAGAGGGATTTAACGGGGAGGTTTGATTTCCATAATACTATGTAAACTATGTATGTGATAATTATTCTTTGATTCTTTTTAAGTTAAAACTTTTTGTTTCTTTTGCCAAGGATATTGTTTATAATCTAGGGTGTAATAAGGGAAACTTCCTTGATGTGTAGACGGTAATTAATAAATATAAAATTAGGAGATAGTAATCCAGATGCTCACTGTCTCCGTGTATTGTTTTATTGTTTAAATTCAATATTAAAAGTGATGGAAGATATGACAAGCGGTTTAGTGGTTGGCAAAGTAATGGGGAAATAGTTATCTCGGTTATCTGGCAACTGGACTCGTGACTCCGGTCGTATTCAGCGCCAAATAGGATTGAGATCTCAGCCTCTGTGTCTCATTCGGATTAATTAGAAAAGAATAAGATGGAGATTGGGATTGTGAGGAGGAGAGAGTTGCAGTTGTCATGTGTGAATTTCTACTGATCTATGTAATTAGACTTGATTAGGGGGGGGGGGGGGGGGCAGAGGGAAGATCTTATTTTAGAATCAGGATAATTCAAATGTGACTTCAGCTGAAATTAGATGATGACATTAATATAAAAACTAGAGTTAAAATTATCTCACCGGCAACAACTTGTACATGTTTATAAATGGATCGAATGAGAATAGAATAGCAACGCTTGTAATTGTCTTCTATTGGGGCCAATCAAAATCATGGGGACGGCTTCTGTTCTAATGGTTGTTTCAAAACTACAACACTTAACTTGCTATGTCAAAGGAACTGTGACCAGTGAATGGTAAGGATATTAGAAGCATGAGAGTTATAGGAAGGTACCAATATTATAGTAAGTATCCACTGAGAGAAGCTAGGATTGTTGTTAGTACAGGGAACTCTGGGGTACCACTATGTATTATAAGGATAATGTATCCTCTACTTAAATTATAAAGGATATTAGAAGTCAACTGAGGAGTTCTGTGTCTATATAAAGGTACAAGGACACAGACTGAGTATACAGGGAACTCTGGGGTACCACTCTGTGATTATAAGGGATAATGTATTCCCTACTGTAAATTAAAGGATATTAGAAGTCACTGAGGAGTTCTGTGTCTATATAAAGGTACAAGGACACAGACTGAGTATACAGGGAACTCTGGGTACACACTCATGTTATAAGGGATAATGTATCCCCTACTGTAAATTATAAGGAGTATTAGAAGTCACTGAGGCGTTCTGTGTCTATAAAGGTACAAGGACACAGACTGAGTTACAAGGGAACTCTGGGTACCACTCATGTATTATAAGGGATAATGTATCCCTACTGTAAATATAAGGATATTAGAAGTCACTGAGGAAGGTCTGTGGTCATATAAAGGTACAAGGACACAGACTGAGTTATTACAGGGGAACTCTGGTACCACTCATGTATTATAAGGGATAATGTATCCCCCTCTGTAAATTATAAGATATTAGAAGTCCTGAGGAGTCTGTTATATATAAGGTACAAGGACACAGACTGAGTTATACAGGCATCTGGGTACCACTCATGTATTATAAGGGATAATGTTCCCTACTGTAAATTATAAGGATATTAGAAGTCACTGAGGAGTTCTGTGTCTATATAAAGGTTACAAGGACACAGACTGAGTTATACAGGGAAAATCGGGTACCACTCGTGTATTATAAGGATAATGTATCCCTACGTAAATTATAAGGATATTAGAAGTTACTGAGGAGTTCTGTGTCTATATAAAGGTACAAGTACCCAGACTGAGTTATTACAGGGAACTCTGGGTACCACTCATGTATATAAGGGATAATGTATCCCTACTGTAAAATTATAAGGATATTAGAAGTCACTGAGGAGTTCTGTGTCATATAAAGGTACAAGGACACAGACGAGATTACAGGGAACTCGGGTACCACTCATGTATTATAAGGGATAATGTATCCTCTACTGTAAATTATAAGGGATATTAGAAGTCACTGAGGAGTTTCTGTATCTATATAAAGGGTACAAGGACACAGGATGAGTTATACAGGGAACTCTGGGGTACCACTCATGTATTATAAGGGATAAGGTATCCTTCTGTAAATTATTAAGAATTAGAAGTCACTGAGGAGTTCTGTGTCCATATAAAGGTACAAGGACAAGACTGAGTTATACAGGGAATATGGGTACCACTCATGTATTATAAGGGATAATGTATCCCCTACTGTAAATTATAAGGATATTAGAAGTCACTGAGGGGTTCTGTGTCTATATAAAGATACAAGGGCACAGGGTGAGTTATACAGGGAACTCTGGGTACCACTCATGTATTATAAGGGATAATGTATCCCCTACTGTAAATTATAAGGATATTAGAAGTCACTGAGGGGTTCTGTGTCTATATAAAGATACAAGGGCACAGGGTGAGTTATACAGGTCAGGGAATTCTGGGTACCACTCGTGTATTATTATAAATAGACTGTAACTTGCTCTTTTTGTACATTTTTGTGTTAATAATACATTCACAGCTTTCTGATCTGATGCTAAGCTTGACCCTGGATACAATTTACTGACCTACATCACCAATTTAGATCTCTGGATCACACGTTGTGGTTTTATCTAGAGCAGCAGATGTTAAATCTCTAGAATTTGTACAACACGGAATATAAATGTAAAATCTGAGATCTACAGCTAGAATGGAACAGCAGTTGATATATTCCTTCCTTTAACATTTAGGGTTTAGTGACTATAGTTGACTTCACTTGTGTTGTTTTTTTGTAAGTGAGTAAATTGTATCCTCATTCATATTAACTAGAGATGTCCGAACTTCGCAAAATCCGGTCTGCTCCAGGATCCGGGAATTTTCGAAAAACATTAGAAAATTCAAAAATCCGCGAGCGGACCCGTTAAAATGAAAAATATTCTCGAAATTACGAGATTTCGCGTTTTTTGGAAAATTTTCCAAATTACGATTTTTCGAAAATACGAGTAATCCTCGTAATTTCGAAAATTTTCAAAAATACGTATTTACGAACATAAGAGACATCCTCGTATTTTCGGAAATTTTTGAAATTACGAGTTTTAGCGTATTTTTGAAAATATTCGAAAATACGAGAAATCCACAGTTCGAAAGTTCGGAAGGCGGAAAATCCGGAAAAATCCGCCGTTCATGAACGGGATAAATCCGCAGCGGATCCGGGCCATCCCTAATATTAACACTTTGGGGCTCATTTACCCAGAGCCGCTATGTTCTGGGTAAATGTTCTTCTGCGATTTAATATCGCGTTTGCGAATGTGGGTAAATCCCGGGTAAGGGATTTACCCACTGCGGGATTTTACCACCAGCTACTTGCTGGTGTTATAAAATCCTGTGCTAAAACTAGCGTGAATGCAATATTTTTGCCTAACGAGCGCATCCAACGCTAATATGGAGCTAAATCGCGTTAAACTGGTAGCGAAACCGAGTCAGTGCGACTTTAACTCCATATATTTGCCCAGCGATTCTGGGTCAATGAGGACCCTTATCTTCTAATACTACAGTGTAAATCCCGAAAATATAGATACAAATGTTATTTCACTTGATGGAATTGTATCCAAGGAGAAGTCAGTAAACGCTTTACTATAGGCAGAAAAGTTCCATATTGGATACATAGTTTACAAAGTTAGTTACATTACAATTCTTTTATAGTAGCGTTGGTGGAGCACAGTGGGAATTATGATTGTGGGTATGTGGGATATAAAAACTCTGTACACTCTATAATGTAATGTGTTTCTGTGCAGTCAAAACCCCTTTAAACCTGCACTTCCTACAATAGGCTACATTGCAATGGTTTGCAGACCGGGCCAATAAATGGCCAAATACTAAATTGTTGGCATTTGGGACTAGGCCCTTAATGTGGCGTTAGGATCACACTGACCAGATAGAAACAGCCATCAATACAAACCTGACCCATAGTCACAATTTAACCAAATCTCTCACCAGTAAAGGGCCTCAGTTCCCCATGTTAAACCTCCAACCTCTTGGTTCTCTATCCATTTTCTCTTTACACTTTTATTTAATTTAGGAGATACTGGCTGACATAACCAGCGTTTATGATGTGTGTTGTGATGTAATAGGAATGTAGTAGTGATGTCATTGTGATATAATAGTAATGTAGTAGTGATGTCATTGTGATGTAATATCAATGTAGTTGGGATGTCACTGTGATATAATATCAATGTAGTAGTGATGTCATTGTGATGTAATATCAATGTAGTTGGGATGTCACTGTGATATAATATCAATGTAGTAGTGATGTCATTGTTTGATAATAGAAGTAAGTAGTACTGATCTCATTGATGTATGATAGTAATGTAGTAGTGATGTCATTGTGATTATAATAGTAATGTAGTACTGATCTCATTGTGATATAATAGTAAGTAGTAGTGATGTCATTGTTGATAAAATAGGAATGTAGTAGTGATGTCATTGTGATGTAATATCAATGTAGTAGTGATATCCCTGGGGATATAATCTCAACATAGTAGTGATGTCATTGTGATATAATAGTAATGTAGTAGTGCTGTCATTGTGATGTAATATCAATGTAGTAGTGAGTCAGTGTGATATAATATCAACATAGTAGTGATGCCATTGTAATATAATAGTAATGTCGAGTGCTGTCATTGTGATATAATAGGAATGTAGTAGTGATGTCACGTGATTAATGTAATGTAGTAGTGATGTCTTGTGATGTAATATCAATGAGTAGTGATGAGTCATTGTGATATATAGTAATATGAGTGATGTCATTGTGATGTAATATCAATGTTAGTTGGGATGTCACCTGTGATATAATATCAATGTTAGTAGTGGTAGTGATTCATTGTGATAATAGTAAGTATGTGATGTCATTGTGATATAATAGTAATATAGTATAGTCATTGTGATGTAATAAATGTAGTTGGGATATCACTGTGATATCCATATCAATGTGTAGTGATGTCATTGTGATATTAATTTTAATATATGCTAAATGACTTATGATATAAGAGCGAGGAATGTGATATATAGTCATAATGGTAGTGATGTCAATGTGAAATAGGATGATTTTTATAGTAAAGTAGTGATGATGTCATTGTGATGTAATATCACTGTAGTATGATGTCATTGTGATTAATAGTAATTGAGTAGTGGTCATTGTGATGTATATCAGTGTAGTAGTATGGTCCTGTGAGTGAATATCTGTAGTAGTGATGTATAATGATTAGCAGTTTTAAACAGAGGCAGGGATTATTATTAAGATATACAATTTTTAATCAACTTTACACATTTGCGTGAATGTTCTTAGTGTTTATGATAATTTGGGGGCTCTGTGGGGTGAGAGTCCAGCTATAATTTACTTATCAGGATAGGATAATTGAGTTCTCCTTTAATATTTCATTACAATTCTTGGCAATGTAACCGTTGACTAGCAGAATGCTGATCAGTATTCCTGTGCCAGCCGGCATATTCGAGTCAATGCACAGTACATTACACCACGTGGGATGGCACCTTCTAAGCGGCGCTGTAACCCTACCCACGGCTGTGACTTCCCAGTGGCCGTTAATTATTAACGAGCAGCTAATTACCTTCCCTGCACAGTCTCTCGCTTGTACATTTCCTGGGGGTCGTTAAGGTGTCGCAGATAATCCCTCAAATTAACCTTAAAGGCACAGTACACTAAATCATTCGGCATTTTAATAATAAACAGATCTTTTCAGTAAACATTGTAGTCTTGTTGATAGCTGGCAAATATGTATTCTACCGTACAAATATTATGTGGCTGGTATGCTTAACCCAGAGAGTAAGCAGCATGGCAGCCCCTTTAGTATTAATACAATGGTGCTTAAAAGGCTGCATTTTGGAAGGCAATGTGTGTGTGCTGCAGATTTAAGGTTGTGACGTGAGAGTGAAATTAGGTGTGTGTACCTGTGTCTGTGCGGCGTTAGATACACGCACCTATCGATACACTTCAACACCCAACCACACACAACAATAAAAACTATACATGCCTTTAATGAGATTGGATTGTGAAATGTCAATGTCTCTTTCATTGCCATAGGAAGGTTTATGGTATTTTAAAACCCGCAGCACAGACACTGACACAGACACTGACTTCCCTTCCAGAATTACCTTTCTACCCAATTCAAAGTCTCTACTTTCCCCTTTCTAGTATTATATGGTTTTATTTTGCATACTTGTAATTTAGGACTTTTATTTTGAAATTGCTTGTTTAGTTGTGTGTTTTGGTAGCTGTGTGTGTCAGGGAGACACGTGTGTAGTTAGTGTGTGTGCATGTCCCCCTTCTCTCGCCCTAGTGTCCCCCTCTCTCGCCCTAGGTCCCCCTTCTCACGCCCCAGTGTTCCCTACGTAGAACAATCTCCTATAGTGTGTGATGGACCACCTACGTACAGGTAAGTTGAAACCCTCATGTTGTGTGATGACACCTACTGTACAGGTAAGTGAAACCCTCACTCGTATAGACAAGTACACGGAGAGAGCCGGCACTAGCTGCCTGTAGAACTGCCTTTGATACAAATCCCTTTGTGATCTCTGTGTCTCGTTGTGACTTTGTTGCAGGCAGGATATACACTGTACATTGTATCATCAGCCAGAAAACCATTTTGTATCAATTTAATTTAAAGCTCCAGGTCAAGGTTTCTGCTGAACAGCTAAAGAAAAGTGATTGGGGGAAGGAAAATAAACCAGGGAAGAGATTATTCCCAGATCCGTTCCCTTTTATCTCCTGTGATGCTTTTATCTGAACCTGCATTAGATACATTGTGTAAGCACTTGGCTCGTTACCATAAGATACATTGTTACAAATGGGCCGGTGATTGTCTGTAGGTCCCAATGCACCGTGATCTGTATATAACTACGTAATACGTTAAGAGGAACCTTTTATTAGAACCGCCAGTGGCGTAACTAAGAAAACACTGGGGCCCCCAGCAAAACTATGATGGGGTCCCCATCCGTGCTTCATCAACAGTGGTCCACCCTTAAAACTAATACTGGGCACTGTCCCTTATCTGCCCCCAACCCAACTGCTATTTTTACCGTTTTATTACATGTATGTAACCACGATATTTATGGTAAGTTTTATTCCTATCTGAAAAAGTATCTGCCTCCCCGCTCTGCTCAATGAGCTTTTTATAAGCTTGAGCATGTGCAGAGGAGAAAGCAGCCTTGAGTTGACTGCAATGGAGGGAGGGCCATCTACTCAGCCAGAATAGGGACATAATTATCTTTATAGATCTGGTTAGTAAGCAGGTAATAAGTGCAAAATGTATCAGTTGTGGGCAGGTAACTGACAATTGACCAGTTTTTTTAGGGTGAACATTCCCTTTAATGTTGGAGTTGTACTTAAAAGGTCCCCCTTAGGTAACAATGTAGCTAGGTTCAAATGGTATTTGACACACACACAATATGTTTCATTTGGGAGGAACCTTTAGCACTCGGTTCTGTTTGCGTAGAGACAACTACAGCTGGCAGGGGATGATGGGAATTGTATCTTTCGAGCGTCTGTAATGCTGCCATTTGCCAGGCCCTTTTATGATCATTTGAGATCTCTCGTTGCTTTCACAAAGCACGGGTGTTATTCGGTAGATTAAGTGTGTGATTCATATATCCAGAGAAACGTGGAAGGTGGAACTCGCTAAATAACTTTACCGCGTTTTCACCGCTAATCAAATCAGGTTGATAAATATTCACCGCTGGATTTTATTACTATTGGTTATTATCATTTTATTATTTTTGTAATTGTGTTTCCAAGTCTTGTAATTACCATCTAATGAATAGAGGAAAATCATTCATACCTCCGAGAGTAAGAGCATTTGTTTCCATTTAGAAATAATCGGATACGTTATATTACCGGATACAAACGTTGTCATTTACTATGATACTTATATACGGATACAACGGTGTCATTCTATGATACGTCATATACTGGATATAAACGTTGTCATTTCTATGGATACTTTATATACTGGATACAAGTTGGTTTCATTTCTATGATAATTTATATACTGGATACAACATTGTCATTTCTATGATACGTTATATACTGGATACACGTTGTCATTTCTACGATACGTTATATACTGGATACAACGTCTGTCATTTCTATGATACTTTATATACTGGATACAACGTTGTTTTCTATGATCATATTACTGGAACAATTTATTTCTATGATACGTATATACGGATACAACGTTGTCATTTCTATGATACGTTATATACTGGATACACGTTGTCATTTCTATGATACGTTATATATGGATACAACGTTTCATGTCTATGATACGTTATAACCGGATAAACTGTCATTTCTATGATACGTGATATACTGGATACAACGTTGTCATTTCTATGATACGTTATATACCGGATACAACGTTGTCCACTTGATACGTTATAATACTGGATACAACGTTGTCATTTCTATGATACTTTATTACCGGATTACAACGTTGCATTTCTATGATACTTAATACTGGATCACAACGTGTCTATTCTATGATACGTTATATACTGGATACAACGTTGTCATTTCTATGTACTGTATATTCTGATACAACATTGTCATTTCTATGATAGTTATATACTGGATAAACGTTGTCATTTCTATGATACGTTATATACTGGATACAACGTTGTCATTCCTATGATACGTTATATACCGGATAACAACTTGTCATTTCTATGATACGTATATACCGGATACAACGTTGTATCTATGATACGTTTAACGGGTACAACGTTGTCATTTCTATGATACGTATATACCGGATACAACATTGTCATTTCTATGATACGTTATATACTGGATACAACGTTGTCAATTTCTATGATTAGTATATTACCGGATACAACATTGTCATTTCTATGATACGTTATATACCGGATACAACGTTGTCATTACTATGATACGTTATATACTGGATACAACGTTGTCATTTCTATGATACGTTATAAACGGATAAAAACGTTTCTTGTCATTTCTATGATACGGATAAAATGGTTACAACGTGTCATTTCTATGATATGTTATATACGGATACAACGTGTCATTTCTATGATACGTTATATACCGGAACAACGTTGTCATTTCTATGATACGTTATATACTGGATACAACGTTGTCATTTCTATGATACATTATATACCGGATACAACGTTGTCATTTCTATGATACGTTATATACTGGATACAATGTTGTCATTTCTATGATACGTTATATACCGGATACAACGTTGTCATTACTATGATACGTTATATACGGATACAACGTGGTCATTCTATGATACGTTTATAGGTACAACGTTGTCATTCTATGATACGTTATAAATGGATACAACGTTGTCATTTCTATGATACGTTTATACTGGATACAACGTTGTCATTTCTATGATACGTTATATACTGGATACAACGTTGTCATTTCTATGATACGCTATACTGGAATACACGTGTCATTTCAGATTTACGTCGTATATACTGGATACAACGTTTGTCATTTCTATGTAGATTATATACTGGATAAACGTTGTCATTTATGATACGTTACATTGATACAATGTATGGGAGTGGGTTGGGTCACGGACTACATTGATACAATGTATGGGAGTGGGTTGGGGCACAGATACATTGAACAATGTATGGAATGGGGATGGGCACAGACTACACAGATACAATGTATGGGAGTGGGTTGTGAGTGGGTGGGTCCGGAACGACATGTACAAGTAGTGATTTGGGCGGTTGGTTGGGTCACGGACCCCTTCACCCCATTGCATACACATGTATGGAGCTCGGCTGCCCGGGTCACGGACTACATTGATACAATGTATGGAGTGGGTGGGTCAACAGACTATAATTGATACAATGTATGGGAGTGGGTTGGGTCACGGACTACATTGATACAATGTATGGGAATGGGATGGGTCACAAACTACATTGATACAATGTATGGGAGTGGGTTGGGTAGGACTAAATTGATCAATGTATGGGAATGGGATGAGGTCACAGACTACATTGATACAATGTATGGGGTGGGGGGGTTGGGTCACGGATAATTGATACAATGTATGGGAGTTGGGAGGTACAGACAAATACAGTGGCAATGTATGGGAGTGGGTTGGGTCCACAGACTACATTGATACAATGTATGGAGTGGGTTGGGTCACGGACTTACATTGATACAATGTATGGGAGTGGGTTGGGTCACGGACTAAATGATACCAATGTATGGGAATGGGATGGGTCACAGACTACATTGATTACAATGTATGGGGGTGGGTGGGTCACGGACTACATTGATACAATGTTATAGGGGAGTGGGTTGGGTCACAGACTACATTGATACAATGTAGGGAGTGGGTTGGGTCACAGACTACATTGATACAATGTATGGGAGTGGGTTGGGTCAAGGACTACATGATACAATGAGGGAGTGGTTTGGGGTCACGGACTACATTGATACAATGTATGGGAGTGGTGGGGTAAAGGGACACTACATTGATGAAAATGTATGGGAATGGGAGGGTCACAGACTACATTGATAACAATGATGGGAGGGGTGGGGTCACGGACTACATGATAACAATGTATGGAGTGGTGGGTTGGGTCACAGACTACATGATACAATGTAGGGAATGGGTGGGTCACAGACTCCATGATCACAATGTAGGGAGTGGTTGGGTCACGGACTAATTGATAAATGTATGGGAGTGGGTTGGTCACGGACACATGATACAATTGTGAGTGGGAGTGGTTGGTCATGGACTACATTTGATGAACAATGTATGGCAGTGGGTTGGGTCACGGACTAATTCATACAATGTATGGGAAGGTGGGTGGGTACGGACTACATTGATACAATGTTTCGGAGAGTGAGTGGGGTCAGGGGACAGCAAAGGAAATTAGAAGAGAGCCAGAGAGATTTCTTATTACAAGACAATCAAGGGTCATGTGACATTGAACATAGTCTATATTGCACATACGGCATATTAATTTAATATTAACTTTGCCACGAATGCCGCAGTGAAAGACATAGCACCCGTTTTTGTCACCATATTCGTTTTGGCTAAAACCATTTAAAGCTCCCATTCTAAAGTGCAAACTGTGGTCTCCGAAACAAGTTAAGGATTAACTGAAAACTTGTAGTATTTCTATTCAAATTGAACCCTGAATCACATCTCTGGCTGCAACCATGCTGAGAAATTATACTACGGAAAACTGTTCCAACTTTCCTGCCTTCCAGTAGCTTGAGTGACACACTTGACCCTCTGCTCCTTCCTCCCTCCGCCCAAGGGACCGAGCATGCTCAGTTAAAAACTTAATGTTTGGAAGCATCCTGAAGTGCCTGCAGACATAAAAAACAATCGGCAGCTGTTGATTATTATAGTCCCGAACTTCGCAAAATCCGGTCCGCCGAGGATCCGCAAATGTTTGTAAAATGTTAAAATTCGAAAATCGCGAGCAGAACCATTTAAAAACTATTAAAGGGACATTCTTCGAAAATTGACAAGGATTCTTCGAAAATACGAGGATTTGCGAAAATACGAGGATCTTCGAAAATACGAGGATTCTTCGAAAAAATACGAGGATTCTTTGGACATACGAGGATTCTGACGAAAAAATACGAGGAGTTCTTCGGGAAATACGGACCCACCTGTTTCTTGCTCCGTCCCAAAATGCGAAAAATCGCGAAATTTAGAAATTTACGATGATTTCTCGTATTTTTTACCGTATTTTCGAAAAACAATAGGCGGAAGCGGAAAACCAGAAATCCGTGATATCCGCCATTCGAGACGAGGTAAATCCGTTTGCGGAGCCGGGTTCGGGATCCGCGAACTGGGCCATCACAATATTAATTCAATGAAGAAAAGACAGCAGGGAGGTTGAGGAAGTTACACTGCTAAACAGGTTCTAGCCAATATAACAACAGTTTAATCTTAGAAATGTGGTCCAGGGCTAATTGTAAAGGTTATAATGGACATCGGGTTCCATACAGCAATATTTCCTTGGTCCCTTGGCCAATGAGCATCTGAATTGATGTACCTCCCTTGAGGCTAGAATATTAAGCCCCTCCCCCGGAGGATCTAAAAAAACTATTGTTGGAATCTTGACAAGAGAGAATCTGGTTACTCTTAAACAATGCGGTTGGGTTGTTTTTTTCCACAATAAGTTTTCTCCATTCTTACTAAAACAACCACCTGACTATATTTCATTGTGCCATTTCTACCAGATGGCTCTACTGTTATGTCAACCTATTAAGATAGCAAATAAAACTTTACACGTAGTGGCGGACTCAAAAATAAGTTGAGGTTGAACGAGAAATAAAATTCAGGAAAATGAATTTAAAAGTAAAATACGTTTTAAATTGTAAGAAGTCGACAAAGAAATAGGCGCCAAAAAAAGGCCTGAAATTAACATGTTAGTTTATTGGTTTATTAGTTTAATATGGCATAAGAAGGTAAATTGTTAGGGCAGGGAGCTAATTTGTCATAAGGTCTGAGGTCCCTGCCAAGCAGCTTACCAATCTAAGGTTCAATATAGCGTGTGAAGGTTCTTTCATCAGGTCATGGTATATCTGTTGTCATTCAATTAGATCAACGGACTTGAAATGAGTTCTGAAGACGAAAATCGAAAATCCGCCCCGAGGGCGGACCCGTTAAAAATTAAAAATACCCTTAAAATAACAGATTTTTCCTAGGAATTTCGAAATTACGAGTTTCATGTATTTTCAAAAATACCAGTAATCCTCGAATTTCAAAAGGATTTTCGAAAAATACATATGTAAGGAATTAAGAGAAATCCTTGAATTTTCGAAGATTTTCGGAAAATACATTGTTTCCCGTATTTCAAAAATTTTCGAAAATACGTGAAAACTCTGTTAATTTGAATTTCGAAAATTTCGAAAAAATTTTGTTATTTAAGCGGTAGGAAAATCAACGAAATGGAAGTTCGGAAGGCGGAAAATCCGGAAAAAAATCCGCAGTTCGAGAAACGGGATAAATCCCCGCGGCGGATCGGGGTTTGGATCCGCGAAACCGGCCATCCTATTCGCTAGTATCCGTGAGGAAAGCCAGTCGGATATAACTAGCGAAAAGTCTTCAAGAACTACATTTCAAAGTACAGTTGATCTAATTGAATAAACAGATAAGTTCAATCTAAGTAGTAGTCCCTTAAAGATACAAAGACGGAAATAGAAAACCACACAAAGGCATTCGCTTCCATGCGGGGTTGCAAAATTGTTTGTTGTGGCTTGTGGTTAAACGAGGCTTAAAGTGTTACTACCAAACACTGAATCATATACTGAGTTAACTTTGTAATGGTGTGGTTTATGTGTTGAATCATATCCTGCGTTGGTGGGACTTCGAGTTTGGTAATGTTAAGTTTGTGGGTTGATTTGGAAAGATGTTTATTTTTACTTTCATACATTAAAAACCAAAACAGTTTGACACTGGAACCTTGAGAAATGCCAATCTTTGACAGATAGCACTAAATTGGCAATTACATGTGTATATAAAAATCCCAAATTAAAAGGAAGTATCATCAATAGGCATGTCAACAATTAAAACAAAAAACAAGTGACTGTTAAGATATTTTTTACTAGTTCATTACAGTAAAATTTGGAACCAGATATTAATAATTTCTATGTCTCCTCCCTCTGCTTAATTGAAGCTTTTTATAAGCTTGAGCGTGTGCAGTCAATCATTGGTTGTTGAGGTCAGCGGCCAAGCCTTGATTGACAGGCATGGAGGGGGAGCCAAAATGAGGACAATAATCATCATTAATATCGTTAGTAATACAGGTGACAAATAACAAAATTTGTCGTGGAGTTGGGGGAAGGTAATTGATAGAAGGACTCGTTTTTTTGTTTTAAGGGGTCAACAGTAT
Source organism: Hymenochirus boettgeri (assembly GCA_019447015.1). Lineage (NCBI taxonomy): Eukaryota > Metazoa > Chordata > Amphibia > Anura > Pipidae > Hymenochirus > Hymenochirus boettgeri. The sequence goes on from JAACNH010000020.1 coordinate 416,572, forward strand.
AGTGCCAAAAATCAGGGTTATTCCTAAAGTCTTTATCATAAAAAATGGTGCTAATTTTGCCCCCAACCAAGCAGATGTTAGCTGTTAAATTGTTAAATAACATCGATTGGTTGGGGCAAAATTAGCCACCATTTTTACCGATAAGCACTTTGATTGAACTCCTGAATGTGTCCCAAAATGTGATTTAATTCCCAATACACAACGTAAATATTACTATTAATACCAATTATAACAATATAGTGCTAATTGTATTGATTGAAGACAATAAACATTTACATATATACGATTAATAAACATACTGTCTACACCAGATTCACCCATCACAAAATATTTCAGTCAATGGAGGAAGAATTTTGGGTAAAGTCGCCGTTAAGCATTTAAACGCTCCCATGGTGCGCTCAGTAACTATTCCATTATGGAATTATAGCGAAGGTGTGGCTGAATTCCAGGTCGTGAGTTGGAATCGGAGCGCGTGAGGAAGCAGAGTTAACGTAAGGGAACCAAATACAGAAACGAGAAAGAAGAACTGGATCAAATGGAACTACACAAAATGCCTGTCGCCCCTATCACTAAGACGGGCTAACGGGAGTTTATCAGGGAGGAAAAGAAAGTAGGTTAATCTACTCTTACCCACAAACTGCCAATATTGCCCAGAGAGAATATAAAACAAATCAGGGATATTTATGTGGGAATACAGAGCCCTATCCAGCATCATATGTAGAGAGGAAGGAAATTATTAACTCCTGCCAAGATCCTGGGAGGACTAAATCTTAGAAAATCTGCAAATAATTTTGATGTCACCGACAGTTTCATCTAGAGAGGACAATCAAACCTGTATTGGATTGGAGAAGCTGGACAAACTAATTCATTGGTCAGTTCACAGAGTGTGACAAATTGTCAAATGTAACCAAGTTTTTTTTGGAATACCAGATTCAGATGGACAACATCTCGGTGCAAGAAACTGACACTATTATAAGGAAACATCATGTATTTAATCACTACAGCTCTAGATAAAACCTCCATAGAAATGGAAGTTTAGGGTGAGTGTGTGTGTGTGTGGGTGTGTGTGGGGGTGTGTGAAGGCAGGATGTTGTAATGTGGTAATTGGACCCCTAATTAGTACACGATGCCAATTTTGAAAGGTAGATTAAATGAAGGGAGGGATAACATAGGTAACAAGGTAATGGTGTATAAAGGACCTATGTATCCTCAGGTCTATGAAACTGTATTCTGGTCAGATTAGTATGTAATCTCAGGGCTATAAACTATGTATTATCAGGTCTAGATACTATTAACTACGGTCAGATTACTATGTAATCTCAGTCTAGATTCTATGTATTCTTCAGGTCTAGCTACTATGTATTAAGTCTAGATACTAGAATCTTAAGGTTAGATACTATGTAATCTCAGGCTAGATTACATGTCTCCTCAGGTCTATAAAACTGTATTCTCAGGTCTAGAACTATGTAATATAGGTCTCCAAAAACTATGTATTCTCAGGGGTCTAGATTACTATGTAATCGCAGGATCTAGTACTAGGTATTCTTCAGGTTCTAAATACTATGTATTTCCCATCAGTCTATAAACATGTATTCTCAGGTCTAGATTACGATGTAATTCAGGTCTAAAACTATAATCTCAGGTCTAGGATACTATGTTAATCTCAGGTCTATAAAACTATGTATTCTCAGTCTTCTAGATACTATGTAATCTTCAAGTCTACTAAACTATGTAATCTCAGGTCTAGATACTATGTAATCTCAGGTCGATAAACATATGTAGTCTCAGGTCTAGATACTTATGTAATCTCAGGTCTAGATACTAGGTAATCCAGTCTAGATACTATGTATCTCAGGTTTAGATACTATGTAATCTCAGGTCTAGATTATATGATTCTCAGATCTAGAAACTATGTATTTCTCAGGTCTAGATACTATGTGTTCTCGGGTCTAGAGAATATGTAATCTCTGGTCTAGATACTCTGTTATTCTCAGGTCTAGATTACTATGTATTCTAGGTCTAGATATATGTATCTCTTGGTTCTAGATAACTATGTATTCTCAGATTAGATACTATGTATTCTCAGGTCTAGATACTATGTAATCTCAGGTCTAGATAATATGATTCTCAGATTTAGATAATATGTAATCTCAGGTCTAGATACTATGTAAATCTCAGGTCTAGATTACTTGTATTCTCAGGTCTAGATACTATGTATTCTCAGGTCTAGATACTATGTATTCTCAGTCTAACGGACTAGTGAGTCTCGGGTCTAGATACTAGTGTATCGGGTCCAGATACTATGATGCTCTCGGTGTCAGTTACTATGTTAAATTCAGGTTAGAAGATACTATGTAATCTCAGGTCAGATACTATGTTATTCTCAGGTCTAGATACTAGTATTCTCGGTTCTAGATATATGTATTCCGGGTCTACATACTATTGTTCTGGGTCAAGATAATATGTGTCTCGGGTCTAGATACTTTGTATTCTTGGTTGAATACTGTGTATTCTTGGGTCTAGATAATATGTGTTCTCGGGTCTAGGATACTATGTATTCTGGGGTTTGAATCTATGTTTCTTGGGTCTAGATACTATGTATTCTTGGTCTAGAATATGTATTCTCAGGTCTAAATACTATGTGGCTCTGGGTCTCGATACTATGTAGTCTGGGGTTTGAATTACTATGTAGTCTTGGGTCTAGATACTATGTGTTTCGGGTCAGATACTATGTATTTTGGGTTTGAATACTATGTATTCTTGGGTCTAGATACTATTGTATCTCAGGTCTCAATACATTTGTTCTCGGGTCTAGATTACTATGTGCTCTCGGGTTCTAGCACTATGTATTTCTTGGGCCTCGGAAACCCCCCAGGCATCCGAGGGTCAGGACCTGATTACATTGTGTCCGCACTTTTTAAAGTCTTGGTCCTCTTATAAACAGAGTTTCATATAAGCTGGAGTGTCGACTAGGTCGTAACCTCAGTGCAGAAGAGGTAGCAGCGCCCGACAAGCGACCCGCCCTCGACTGTGGCGACCGCGCCGGAGGGATCCGCGTACCTCCTTCCTGGCCCCGAGCCCAGGTGCCAGAGTGGGGCGACTGCCACAGGCCACACAGCGCAAGACCCGCTCCCTTCCACAATAACTCCCCATCGCCAGACGACTTAGCGAGGATATCATTATCAGTATCAGAGAGGGTGGCAGGAGATGGGATGGATAATAGCACACATAAAGAACCCTAAATTGTCCTACAAGTACAACACATGGGTTTAATGTACACTACAGCTACAAGTAGTTTGTTGGGTTCCTCGGCAGCATTGTGTAATCGGGCACGCTGATTTGTAAGCTCCCCAGGGGGGCAGGGCAGACGAAGTAGAACAAATGGTCAATGCTAGGGAAGATGTCACGCACGGATACAAAATAAAATAATAATATGGTGGGGGACTCACCCTGTACAAACACAACCTCCCGCATCTCGGCCGTCTGTCTGGAAGTGTGATTTGAGTCACCGGCCTCTCCGACGACCCCGGTGGGAGAGGATCTATGGTCAACCTTAAATACTCCGGGTGGAACACACAGATTCGGTTGTAATTTGGCAAAAAACCCAACATATAAATAAATAAAAATCTACTTCTCACTCTAAAATTAAAGACATTGCACCTCCGGAGTTAGACACCCAGAAAGACAAATAATTTCAAGCCAAAGTACATCGTGATACAAGTCAAGTAATCTAGTCACACCTAACTCCCTCACTCCGACCACAAGTCATTGGCTACTAAGGCATGAGAGAAGTGTCCAATAGGTATTTATGCGCTCATAAAAGGAGGGAGTGGAAGTTGCTAAATGAAATATTTATGATTTAAAACAGATGTATACTTGTTTAGGGAATCACTCGAAAGACAAGTTATATGTCATTGTAAGCAAGCAGTTTCTTGGCTATTAGATAGAAACATAGCTTGCTAACTTCCACCTTAACATTGCAAAAGCTGTGATATAAAACATATTTGGTTATTACAACAGTTACAACGCAGGTGGTACGTTTATTGTTTGCAAAGTTTTTCGCGGTTATTAATGGAAGGGAAAATATTGGGATGCTTCAGAAAGACAAGACAATGAGTAAGGACCCAGCGACGATCTGCGCCTAGAAATAAAGATTTTTTTGCGAACACTGATAATGTCCAAAAATCTACAGTTATGTAACGATTGATAATGTTCCGTATTGGGTTGTTATACCACACAGCACATTATGGGATCTCACGAGAGTACAGAGAAAAGCAATGAATAAACAAAGGCTATCAATCTGTTATCGTAATACGACATTTGTATTTGAAGAATTAAGGATGAATAATAAGGCTATTGCGCAGTTTAAAATGCAGATCACATGTTTACAAAAAACCGTTACGCAGTTGCTCGACCACACTTTTAGAGGGGGGATCAAGTGGTGAGCTAGGTCGACTATTCGTAAGGTATCTAATTAAAGGGGAATTTTGGAGGTAGGTTGGGTATCTAATTAACGGGGAATGTTGGAGGGTAAGGTTAGTGTATCTATTAAAGGGGAAGTTGGAGGGTAGGTTAGTGACCTATTTAAAGGGGAATGTTGGAGGGAGGTTAGTGTATCTATATTTAAACGCGAAGATGTTGGAGGGTAGGTTATGTGTCCCTATTTAAAGGGACTGTTGGAGTGGTAGGTTTGTGTACCTATTTAATGGGGAATGTTGGAGGGTAGGTTAGAGTATCTATTTTTAAAGAAGAATGGTAGGGGCTAGATAGTGTACATTATTTAATGGGAATGTTGGAGGGTAGGGTGTAGTATACCTAAAGGGTATGGTTGGAGGAGAGAGGTTAGCAGCGACTATTTAAAGGGGAATGTTTGGAGGGAGGTTAGTTGTACCTTTAAGGGGAATGTTGGAGGGTAGGTAGTGTATCTATTTAAAGAAGAATGGTGGAGGGTAGTTAGTTGTCCTATTTAAAGGGGGAATGTTGGAGGGTAGGTTAGTGTACCTATTTAATGGGAATGTTGGAGGGTAGGTTAGTGTATCTATTTAAGAAGATGTGGAGGTTATTATAGATAGTGTACCTATTTAATGGAATGTTGGAGTAGGTTTCGTATACCTAAAGGGGAATGTGGAGGGTTAGTTGTTAGTGTCCCTATTTAAAGGGAAAGTTGGAAAAAGAGGGTAAGTGGTCCCTATTTAAAGGGGAATGTTGGCGGTAGGTTATGGGACTATTTAAAAGGGAAGTTGGAGGGTTGGTGAGTGTTTCTATTAAGGGGAATGTTGGAGGGTAGGTTAGTGACCTAGTTAAAGGAGGAAGGTTGGGAGGGAGGTTAGTGTATTCTTTTAAAGGGGAATTTTGGAGGTAGGTTAGGTAGGTATCTATTTAAGGGGAAGTTGGAGGGTAGGGTTAGTAGGTAGTGTCCCTATATAAAGGGGAATGTGGAGGGTAGGGTTAGTGTACTATTTAAAGGGGAATGATTGGAGGGTAGGTTAGTGTTATCTATTTAAGAAGAATGTTGGAGTGAGGTTAGTGTCACTATTTAAGGGGAAGTTGGAGGGTAGGTTAGTGTACCTATTGACTGGGGGGGGGGAATGTGGGAGGGAGGTTAGTGTATCTATTTAAAAGAAGAATGTTGGAGGGTAGATTAGGTACATATTTAAGGGACATGTTGGAGGGTTAGGTTGTGTAACCTAAAGGGGAATGTTGGGAGGGGTAGGTAGTGTCCCTATTTAAAGGGAAAAATGTTGGAAGTAGGTAAGGTCATTTAACGGGAAATGTATGGACGGTAGGTTAGTGTAACTATTTAAAAGGGAATGGGTTTTTGGAGGGTTGGTTAGTGTATCTATTAAAAGGGGAATGTTGGAGGGTAGGTAGTGTACTATTAAAGGGGATGTTGGAGGAAGGGTTAGTTGTTTGTATCTTTTTAAAGGGGATGTTGGAGTGTAGGTGGTTTCTATTTAAAGGGGAATGTTGGGAGGGTAGGTTAGTGTCCCTATTTAATGGGGATGTGGTGGGTAGGTTAGTGTTCTATTTAAAGGGGATGTTGGAGGGTGGTTAGGTTAGTGTACCTATTTAAAGGGGAGAATGTTGGAGGGGGTTAGGGTCGCTATTTAAAGGGAATGTTGGAGGGTAGGTTAGTGTCCCTATTTAAAGGTGAAGTTGGAGGGTAGGTTAGTGTCCCTATTTAAAGGGGAATGTTGGCGGGTGGTAAGTGTCCCTATTAAAGGGGAATGTGTAGGGTTAGGTAGGTACCTAGCTATAAGGGGAATATTGGAGGGTAGGTTGGTACCTATATATGGGACTGTTGGAGGTAGGTTAGTGTACCTAATTAAAGGGAATGGTGGAGGGAGGGTAGTGTGCATTTAAAGGGGAAATGTTGGAGGGTAGGTTAGTGTACCTATATAAAAGAGGGAATGTGGAGGGAGGTTAGTGTCCCTATTTAAAGGGGAATGTTGGAGGGTAGGTAACGTGTCCCGATTTGAAAGGGGAATGTGGGAGGTAGGTAGGTTAGTGTACTATTATAAAGGGGAATGTGGAGGTAGGTTTAGTGTCCCTATTTAAGGGGAATGTGGAGGGTAGGTTGTGTATCTATTTTTAGAGCGGAATGGTTTGAGGTAGGTTAGTGTTTAACTATTTAGAGGGGAATGTTGGAGGGTAGAGTAGTGTCCCTATTTAAAGGGAATTATTGAGGGTAGTTAGTGTCCCTATTTACAGGGAATGTTGGAGGGTAGGTAGTTGTCCCTATTTAAAAGGGGTAATGTTGGAGCGGTAGGTTAGTGTATCTATTTAGAGCGGATGTTTGAGGTAGGTTAGTGTACCTATATAAAGGAATGTTGGAGGGTAGGTTAGTTTACCTATATAAAGGGGAATGTTGAGGTAGGTTAGTGTCCCTATTTAAAGGGGGACGGAATGTTGGAGGGTAGGTTAGGATCTATTGAGCGGAAGTTTGAGGTAGGTAGTTGTACCTATAGAAAGGGAATGCTGGAGGAGGTTAGGGTACCTATATAAAGGGAATGTTGGAGGTTAGGTTAGTGTCCCTTTTTAAGGGGAATGTTGGAGGGTAGGTTAGTGTAACCTATTTAAAGGGATGTTGAGGGTAGGTTAGGGTACCTATTAAAGGGGGAATGTTGGAGGATAGGTGTGTACCTAATTTAAAGGGGAATTGTTGGGAGGGTAGGTTAGTGTCCCTATTAAAGGGGAATAGTGGAGGGTAGGGTAGTGTCACTATTAAGGGGAAGTTGGAGAGGGTTAGGTTAGTGTCCATATTAGAGCGGGAATGTTGGAGGGTAGTTAGTGTCCCCTATATAAATGGGAATGTTGGAGGGTTAGGTTAGCGGTCCCTATTTAAAAGGGGAATAAGGTTGGAGGTAGGGTAGTTGTACCTATTTAAAGGGGATGTGGCGGTAGGTTATGTCCCTATTTAAAGGGGAATGTTTGGAGGGTAGGTAGTGTACATATATAAAGGGGAATGTTGGAGGGTAGGTGAGGGTACCTATATAAAGGGGAATGTTGGGGGTTAGGGTTAGTGTTGTTACCTTATTAAAGGGGAGATTGCGAGGGTAGTTAGTGTACCTATTTAAAGGGGAATGTGGGAGGTAGGTTTAGTGTCCCTATCTAAAGATGGAGGTAGCCAGGGCGACTGTTGTTCAGGCCTAGAAAATAGGGACTTGGGGCACAATTTTCCCAGCGGTAAGATAAGGCGCTTGTGTAAGGGTTAACAAAGAAATCTTCTCACCATTAAATACATTAATACCCTACATTCCCCATACAAAAAGGATTAATTTCAACGGCGAGAAGCGTACGGGTACAATATGCAAATGAGCATGGGCAAACTACAATGTGGACAGGAAGGGGAGCGTAGAAGGATCCGCGGTCTTCCGCTGTGAAGGGCACAGACGCTTATCTCACACTGACAGTTGCCACAGAGCCCTATTTATCATCCTGGCAATGACAGAGAGGAGCTGGCAAGTAAGGAATAAAGAGAGTTTTAATGGTTCCCTGAAAGTTTCCTAATAAATATCCAGCAAATGGGCAAGATGAGACACATGTATACCCAGAAACTGGAGGGATTCTACAATGAATTCTAATATCCTTATAATTTACAATAGGGGATACATTATCCCTTATAATACCTGAGTGGTACCCAGAGTTCCCTTGTAAACTCAGTCGTGTCCCCTTGTACCTTTATATGGACACAGAACTCCTCACTGGACTTCTAATTCTTATATTTACAGTAGGGGATACATTATCCTTATAATACATGGTGGGACCCCGAGTGCCCTGTATAACTCAGTCTGTGTCTTTGTACCTTATATAGACACAGAACTATCAGTGACTTCTAATATCTTATAATTTACAGTAGGATACATTATCCTAGAATACATGAGTGATACCAGGAGTTCCCTGATAACTCCAGTCTGTGTCCTTGTTGTACCTATATATAGACACAGAACTCCTCAGTGACTCTAATATCCTTATAATTTACAGAAGGGGAGAAATTATTCCCTTATAATACATGAGTGGTACCCAGAGTTCCTGTATAAACTCAGTTCTGTGGTTCCTTGTACCTTATATAGGACACAGAACTCCTTCAGTGACTTCTAATAAGATCCTGATAAATTTACAGTAGGGGATAACATTATCCCTTATAATACATGAGTGGTAACACAGAGTTACCTGATAACTCAGTCTGTGTCCGTACCTTATATGGACACAGAACTCCTCAGTGACTTCTAATATCCTTCTATATTTACAGTAGGGGTGATACATTATCCTTATAATACATGAGTGGTACCAAGTCTAGGTACACGGTTTAATGGGCACGACTCCTCATGCTTCGAATTATGTTGAAGTGGGATTCAACTTAAATCGACCGAGCCCTGTTAAACCCGTGTCCTTGTACTTTTATAAACACGAACTCCTCAGTGACTCTAAATATCCTATTAATTACAGTAGGGATACATTATCCCTTATAAAATGGTGGTACCCAGTAGTTCCCTGTATAAATCACCCTGTGGTCCTCTGAGATGTATGATATCCTTATAATTACAGTAGGGCGAAGATATTTGCTATTATAATAAGTAAGCACTGATATGAAAGACACACTCTTGTAGTACAATCCATTTCAGTATTGTAATTCATTTAGAGATTATACATTTTGCATTGTGGGTTGGATAACACTTGGTGAACAGACCGGAACGTTAGAGGGTCACATTCTTTACTATGTATTGGTGTGGGTTTTAAAAGTGGGTGGAAGATCACCGCACCCTCACTCAGCGCCAGGTGATACGTATTAACCTCTTCTCTACCGAGGAACCTGGAAAGTTCAATTATGTATATAGTGTCTCTCTCTGTGTTGGTAATAACCATATACTTCTAATAGACTCTGTGACCGGATCTGTGGGCACGTCTGGATTAATGGCCGTGTCCTGATTCTCCCAGAACCTATCTAATTCTACCTGAGATGGTTAATAGTCTCCACTTGTCTCCCTGGGCTCAACTTGTCCTTATCTCTTCCCATTTTTCGCCCCCGTCGCCCCGCTAGCCTTCTTACAGGCACTAGCAGGAACGCTGGTTATTTTGGCTTAAGAAGCCGCGTTCGATAGCATCGAAGGCTTCGTCCCTCCTCCGATAGCAATCTCGCTTCTGTCTGCTTCATAGTTCTCATCCTGGCTTCTAGATAATATTTCTTTTTTCTTCATGGCTTCTCACGCCGGCCGCGTGCTTGCGTACTGAGCAGGCTAGTGTAGGAGCGCTTCAGCGGAACACACGCGCAGGTTAAAGCACGACTGTGATAACGGTTAAAACATAAGGCTAAATTTACAGGAGACTAACTTAATTTTTTCCTAATGTGAAATCAAACAAAACCACACATTGGTACAGATTCTTCTCTAGTTAAGTTGGCGTTTTAGTACATGTGAGAAATAGAGTCTGCCTATAGTAATTAAGAAGGGCTTCCATGTTGACGCAAGTACAACACTCCTTGGCAGGTTTGACTTAAAGGAGCCCTTGTGAGATGTGCACCTGTACAGCACCCTTCCCCCAGTATTCATGTCTCTATGCACAAAGTATTTTTATACACAGAATGTCCCAACAACCCTTGATTTTGGAAAGCTGTCGATTACTTACCCCCTGCATTTATTACCACCAGCCAACATGCTTTGTAGACATCCTTCCTGGTGCAAAAAAAAGTAGTCACCATGTATTTTTTGTTTTATTATTCTGTCCTAATAAAAGATAAATCTTCTCAATGTACCTGTATCTTCCATATCATGATGGCTCATCAAGTCTAAACAGGTTTTTAGAAAACACCAGCCCATGAGGTCATGAGTTCGTAACCCACCAGAGTTGTTTTTTTTTTATTTGTTTCCATTGTGGTTCTAGACAAAGTTAACTGATTGCGCATGTTCAATTCCACAGACTTTAATTTTACCTAAATTGTTTTATCCTTAGCACCCGCACTGACTTCCTCTATCACCTCAGAATGAACCCCTTTCTCTTGTGGCTGCCAATTACTCTGCACCGGTATTACATGACACTTCTACACCTTCCTCTTGTCTGTATGTACCCCCCCTTATTAGATTGTAAGCTCTACGGGACAAGGGGCTGGTGTTCCTCCATGGTACAATGGTTCAAGCTCTTGATACTTATTCTTGCACTATTATTTATTTTAGTTTTTAGTTGCCCGCCTTCAAATGGAGGTCTTTTTATAAGCTTGAGACATGTACAATGAAAGCTCCACAGGGGAACGCAGCAGGTCATGGTTGGATTTTATCAGTCACGTGCGTTGATTGATTGACTGATGGAGGGAGGAGCCGGCTTTCTCTGCCACATTGGGTGAGTTCATTGTCTTTGTTAAGCTATTGTGTTATGGATAATGCGTCTGGAGACTTAAGTTCCCCTTTAACGCATCCATAGCTATGGCCCAGCGAACCGATTACCGGTCAATAGTCTGCCGGTAGAAGAACGACCAATCATGTGCCCTGTTGAAAAAGCAGCTAACATTTCACCAGATATGTTCGATATTGAATTTCCATTTGGACAACATTCACCCGAGATCAGTGGTCAAGTCACACAAACTGACGCTAATTCAACGCAATATTCCCCGTGGTTACTGGACCTTGGAAAGATAAGCACCAGCATAGGGGGAGCTGTTCTGCACAATCGTCCCAGGAGGAGGAGTTTATTATTACACTATCTATCAATATCATCGTCATCATCATCATCCAGCATCATTATTATCATTATTATTACTGATCCTCATCACATTAGTACTATAAGTCCGCATCATCATTATTATATATATTATGATTATTATTATTATCATATCATACATATATAATCTATATTCATATCATATTATTATTATTATTATTTTACATATAATATATATATAATGTACACCGTGTATTAGCACATGGCTAACACATGTCCAGGTTTTAGTGGAATCTTGTGTCTGATTGGTTGGGGCTAAATTAGCACCATTTTTAACCATAAGAACTTTTATTGAATCTCCCTGATTATTGTTAAAAAGGTTTTATTTTCCTTTGCAGAAAAGATCATTGTGGCTCTTTACTTGGCCTTTAAATCGGATGATTTGATACACAAAGGAAAGGCCGAGTCCCTCTGTGACTGTTATTCTCCGTCTCCAGATACACAGACAGTTCTACACACGACTTGTGCCCCTACTACATCCCTGTGGACACCCAACGTGGCTCAGATTAACGGTGTCCGACTAGAACGTTGGCTCAGTCAGACAAATAACCAAATATCATCCTAAACACTGACAACAGGCACAGAGTGTAAACTATCAGAAGCTGAGAGAAAACCTGACAGGGATGTGGGATTGTGTGTAACAGCTACTGTAAGCTGTGATTATTCAGGGAATACCCCACTGGATATGGACACAGTATTTCTGCGCTGATATTGACGTTGGTTGGGTCATAAAGCTGGGTACACACCATACAATAATTCAACCCTATGACCGACACTTCAGTCGGTTGGGCCAATTAAGCGCTATCGGATAGTCGGAAAAACCACGGTAGATGCGTGCAGTCCTCTATGAACCACAAACTGTCGCCCGAGCACACTATCACCGCAACCAAAGTCCTTCCTCCTCATAGCGTAATTTTATTCACTTTCACATCCCTTTAGCTGGGGTCAGTTAGAAGCTGTTATAAGCAGGTTCGTAATGGCCCTTTTTCCCAGGATGCACTTCCTTGGATGTTCCTAACAGCAATGTCTACTGATTGGATGTTGGGTTGGCATACACGCTCAAATCTCTTACTGAGCAAATGATCACCCAGTGGGTGAGTCAAGGGCGGACAATAAAGGACGTATTTCAATAGCAGCTGGGGCCCAATATAAAAACCGTCCATACGTACAATGTTTCTGGAAACATTCTACAATTCTTCTCCTATTAACTTCAATAAGTTTCTTAGAAAAAGCGGAGCTGGATGGCCGTTATTACGGATTGATGGACCCCCAAATATTCATCAACAATTTATCAAAATGGGACCGTGTTGAGATGTACGCCGATCCGCTCTGGGATAATCAGGGTCCATATATCTCCCAGACTGATCGTTAGATACATAAAGTAACATAAAGAATCTATTCCTCCCCTTTAAACGGGCGCCCTTATGGGGCATAAGAGAATCTGACCTCTTTGAATTAAGGGTAAACGTTCCGTGTCATCGCATCATCAACATTCACCGCGTCTCTACGCACAAAACATAAGCCACTTAAACCGCTAATGGAATTATTTGGCATTTTTTTTCTTTACGGACTTCTCCGTTGACCTTGGAAAGCGAAGCCTAGAGGTTGATGCAATCAAACTGTTCTGTGCTTTCCAAAGCGCCGGTTTCCGCCACCGCCATTAGCATGCAGGGAAGGCAGCGAGGGAAAGAGGCTGCCTGAAAGCGCTCATTTTTCAACTGCTGACACCAACCTCTGCTCCCTCCTCTCTCTCCCTCCCTGCAACGCCAGATATTTATCGAAGGAGAGAATCTACGCACTGGCCTATATATTTTTCAGGTGATGGGCATGCTGGGTGCCAGTTTCCTAGAGGTATATAGATTTATCTGTCAGTCCCATTCGACGTTGGCAGAGATTAGTGGCTGTCACTTTAAAGCCTTGCTAACGAGCACAGTGGGTGCAAGATCCTTAGAAAGTCCACCTTCTGACATCCCCGCGCTGTCGGTTACCGCCTAACTCGACCGTTTTCGCAATGCTTTGCGTCACGGGAACTTTGCGATTAATTCGACATCAGGTCGGAAAGATGTTGAATTGGTGTAATGCCAGCGCAGGTGTATGGTCAGGCGTTATTTTCCAACAAAACTGAACGACGTGTCGCAGTGATACCCAGACCGTAAATGTCTGGGGGGCTCATTCTCTGTTCTTGTACATACATCGAATCTCCCAAAGTAATGTTACCCTGTAACCTGTTTATTACAAGTTACTCATTTTATGGATAATCTATAACACTGGGCACATTAATGTTGAGATGTATACACACACCTTAGAACAGAATTAGAATCTGAACTAATCAGCATTACACTGATAGATAGATAGAGAGAGAGAGATAATAGATAATAGATAGATGGGTGGATGGATGATGTGATAGGAAGACAGAGGACAGACGGACAGACGAATGTTAGATCTGATAGTAGATAGATAGATGATGATAATAGATAGATGAGATATGGATGGATGGATATGTTAATTATTATATTAGTTTTGGGATGGGGGACGAGAGGGGGGGGGGGTGTGTGATAGGTGATGATGTGATAGATGTAGATAGGGTGGTGTGATGGGTGGTGTTGTGTGTGAGATGAGATAGATATAGATAGATGATAGATAGATAGATGGGGATGGATGGACTCGATTAGTAAATACGATACGACTGAGATAGAGGATAGATAGATAGATAGATAGCTAGATAAGAGAGAGAGAGAGAGAGGAGAGAGCGGAGGGATGATAGATAGATAGTAGATAGATAGAGAGAGAGAGAGAGGGATAGATAGATAGATAGATAGATAGATAGATAGAGAGAGAGAGAGAGGGATGGATGATAGATAGTAGATAGATAGATTGATAGATAGATAGATATAGATGGATGGATAGATAGATAGATAGATAGATAGTTAATTGATAGAGTAGAGAGATAGATAGATGTAGATATAGATAGATAGAAGAAGAAAAGAGGAGAGGATGATGATAGATAGATATAGATAGATAAGATAGAGAGGATAGATAGATAGATAGATAGAGGATAGATAGATAGATGATAGATAGATAGAGAAGAGAAGAGAGGGTGAGATGATAGATAGAGAGGAGCAGAGAGAGAGACGAGAGGAGAGAGAGAGATAGATAGATCGGATAAGAGATAGATAGATGAGAGACTAGATAGATAGATTAGATAGATAGATAGATAGATAGATAGATAGATAGGATAGATAGATGATAGATAGATAGATAGATAGATGATGATGATAATGAGAGAGAGGAGAGGAGGATGGATGATGATAGATAGATAGATAGATAGATAGATAGATGATTAGATGATGATAGATGATGATAATAGATAGATAGATGATAGATAGATAGATAGATAGATCAACGCGATAGATGATAGATAGATAGATAGATAGATAGATAGATAGAATAGATAGATAGATAGATAGTAGATAGATGATAGAAATATAGTGGTTAGCACTGTTCCTTGCAGCGTTGAAGTCCTGAGTTCGATTCTCTACCTTTGGCACATCTGGCAAGGAGTTTGTATGTTCTCCCCGTGCTTGCTGGGTTTCCTCTGGGCACTCCGGTTTCCCCCACAATCATAAAGACATACTGATAGGTTGTATGTGTACATAAATGTGCTTAGATTGTAAGCTCTTCGGGGCAGGGCCTCTGATGTGATGTATCCATGTAATTGTAAAGCGCTACGGAAGATTGTTGGCGCTATATAAATCCACATAATAATAATAGATAGAACAGGACAGATGAAAGATAATAGATGGTAGACAGATGATGGCAGATAGACAGACGGCCAACACCTTGGTGATCCCACCCAACACATGTGTTTTTTCCTTGGATCCAAAGGAAGGACTTTAAATCTAAACAGATGGGAGTGATGACCAGATTTTTCTAATTCTAAGTTACCGCCATGGTGTGTGGTTAAACGTGTTTAAGTACACACGGGGCCATTGATAATCCATTCTCGTTTCCAGGGCGGGAATCTCCGTGATAGATCGGACCCTCTTAGGACACTAACACCGAATAAATATTTCAAGCGAGTTGTGGTTGTGTTACGAAGGTAATTCAATTGGCAGCATATTATGGACGTGACAGTTCAAAAACGACGGAGGCCCTTTCTACGCTTATGGCAAAATGATTGCCGCGCTAATTAATAATCTGGCCGCTCGAAGGACAAATAGATGCAGATCTAAACTCATTAATATTTAATGCTGTGCCGATGAAAGGCTTTGCTCCTTCATGCACGTAAACATTCGTCTAATCAGAGGGAGATGGAATTTCTATCCGACAAAAAATGACACCAAGGTGCACATGCGTAACAGCAGGGGGGAAGCTAAATTCTGACACAGAAGAGATGGTCCTTTAGGCTAAGGCGATTGCGCATGCGATTTGGTTTGAATCAGCCGAAAATTCCTGCTTTCACGGTGCGATTGCGCATCCGTTTGCACCTTTCTACGCAAATGCATGCGTTTCTATAATGTTAAATGACTAAATTGCAGTTTGGGTGTCTTGGGGTTTAGACGCGATCGGTTGCGGAGAATAGCGTTGGCACAACACAACGCCAACCGTATTTTAAACAATCGACAAAACAATTAAGCACCGTGTAATTATAAACGAGCTTGTTGGTAGGAACGCTGGGTATTTCCAGTGAAGCCGTTAATTACGCACCCCTTCCTCCCAATTAAGTAAATGGGAAAGATTCCTTATCAGTCGCGCTGCTAATTACTACAAGTGCCTGATACTGAGTAGCACCCGGAAACATACACTCCCCTGGGTGCCCATAACAATGAAATCACCAAGGTATGGACATTGGAGATAAGGAGCGGGATCTCAGCCAGAGAAATGAATTGTGGGAGGGCTCTGATCAAATATGGCAGCCTTACAATAGGAGGCCAGGTACAAGGCAAAGTAAAGTAAAATACATCAATAAATCAGTAATTAAAAGCCAACACCTCCTCCGTTTGATACACCCAAGAATGAAAACATTAAGTCCTCACCCATCGGGGTACGTAGATTGCAGATAATACTTTGCAACAATGGTCTAGTTGGCCCTACCTCCCGGTCAGTCCAGGGCCTAGCCCCTCCCTTTTGCCTGGCTTGGGACATGTTAAAAGATGTGTTAAGCTGGGGACACCACCATTCAATATTTGGCCCGACCCCAGCTGTTCATTTAGATGAACGGGCGACCATGCAGTGCTCTTCACACTCGGACGTGTGTGAACTGGAACCGCGACTACTTTTGCCACACCTGTCATTTCTCTGAAATGGCCAGAAGCACTGAACGGTCGTCGGGACAAATCTACAGGCGTGTACCCAGCTTTACTGGATCAGTGTTTTAGCTCCTCACCCTGGGTACATAGGAAGGGAGGGGGTGATTGTATTGCCCCAGGCTGCAGATCTATCATATGGTGTCACCAGAGGCCTAACTAGAAATCTCAGAGATGCTGAACCTTTGCATCAGGGACTGGGGGTTGGGTTTCAATAGCGACTCCCCGCACAACATTGTATCCAGTTATATAATGTATCATACAAATAGTGACTCCCACCAACATCGATCCAGTATATAATGTATCATAGAAAAAAAGCTACTCCCTGACAACATGTATCCAGTATATAATGTAACATAGAAAGGCGACTCCCTGCACAACAATGTATCCAGTATTAAGATCATAGAAAGGCTACTCCCCAAAAACATTGATCATAAAGACATAGAAAAGGCGACTCCCCACACAACATTGTATCCAGTATATAATGTATCATAGAAAAGGCGACTCCCCACACAACTTGTATCCAGTATGAAATGTATCATAGAAAAAAGGCTACTCCCGCACACATTGATCCAGTATATAATGTATCAAGAAAAGCGACTCCCCACACAAACATGTATCCGTATATATTGTATCATACAAATGGACTCCCCACACAACATGTATCAGTATATAATGTATCATAGAAAAAGGCTACTCCCCGCACAACATTGTATCCAGTATATAATGTATATAGAAAAGGCTCTCCCCCACAACATTGTATCCGGTATAATGTATCATAGAGAATGAAAACGTTGCATTCCAGTATCTATGTATCATAGAAATACACAAGTTGTATCCGGTATTAACGTATCCTAGAAATGACAACGTTGCATCCGTTAACGTTCATATAGAAATGACACGTTGTATCCGGTATATAACGTATCATAGAAAATGACCGTTTGTATCCAGTATACGACGATCATAGAAAAGACAAGTGTTATCCGGTTATAAGACGTATCATAGAAAGACAACTGGTATCCAGTATATGACGTATCAAAGAAATGACAACGTTGTATTCCAGTATATAACGATTCATAGAAATGACAAGTTGTATCCAGTATATGACGGACATAGAAATGACAACGTTGTATCCGGTAATAACGTATCATAGAAATGACAACTTGATCAGTATACGACGTATCATAGAAATGACAAGTGTGACCAGTATAAACATATCATAGAAAAGACACGTTGTATCCAGTTTTTAAACGTATCATAGAAATGACAACGTTGGATCCAGTTTATACGTATCATAGAAATGACAACATGTATCCGGTATATGACGTATCATAGTAATGACAAACGTTGTATCCGTATAAACGTATCATAGAAATGACAACGTTGTATCCGTTATAAGTATCATAGAATGACAAGTTGTATCCAGTTTATAACGTATCATAGAAATGACAATGTATCCGTATATAACGTATCATAGAAATGACACGTTGTATCCAGTATATAACGTATCATAGAAATGACAAGTTGTATCCGGTATATAACGTATCATAGAAAGACAACGTTGTATCCAGTATATAACGTATCATAGTAATGACAACGTTGTATCCGGTATATAACGTATCATAGAAATGACAACGTTGTATCCATATATAAAGTATCATAGAAATGACAACGTTGATCCAGTTTATAACGTATCAAGAAATGACAACTTCGTATAGTAATAGTATAGAAAGGCGACTCCCCACACAACTGTATCCAGTATATATGATCATACAAATAGTGACTCCCCACACAACATCGTATCCAGTATATAGTATCATAGAAAAGGCACTCCCCGCACAACATTGTATCTATAAAGTTTATAGAAAGGCACTCCCGCCAACATGTATCCGGTAATATAATGTATCATAGAAATGACAATGTTGCATCCAGTATATATGTATCATAGAAAATTACAATGTTGTATCCAGTATATAACGTATCATAGAAATGACAACGTTGCATCCAGTATATGACGTATCATAGAAATGACAACGTTGTATCCGGTATATAACGTATCATAGAAATGACAAACGTTGTATCCGGTATACGACGTATCATAGAAATGACAACGTTGTATCGGTTATACGACGTATCATAGAAATGACAACGTTGTATCCAGTATATGACGTATCATAGAAATGGACAACGTTGTATCCAGTATATGACGATCATAGAAATGACAACGTTGTATCGGTAGATAACGTATCATAGAAATGAACATGTTGTATCAGTATACGACGTATCATAGAAAGACAACGTTGTATCCAGTTATAACGTATATAGAAATGACAACGTTGTAATCCGGTATAAACGTATCATAGAAATGACAACGTTGTATCCAGTATACGACGTATCATAGAAATGACAACGTATCCGTATAAATGATCATAGAAATGACAACGTTGATCCAGTATATATGTTCATAGAAATGAACAACGTTGTATCCAGTATATAACGTATCATAGAAATGACTATGTTGTACCAGTATATAACGTATCATAGAATGACAACGTTGTATCCGTATACGACGTAATCATAGAAATGACAACTTGTATCCGTATATAAGTTATCATAGAAAATGACAAACGTTGTTATCAGTATATAATGTATCATAGAAAGGAACAACTTGTATCCAGTATATAGTATCATAGAAATGAACAACTTGTATCCAGTATATAGTATCATAGAAATGACAACATTGTATCCAGTATATAACGTATCATAGAAATGACAACGTTGTATCCAGATATGACGTATCATAAATAATTGTATCCGTATAAACGTATCATAGAAATGACAACGTTGTATCCAGTATAACGTATCATAGAAATGACACGTTGTATCCGTATATAATGTATCATAGAAATGACAACGTTGTATCCAGTATATAACGTATCATAGAAATGACAACGTTGTATCCAGTATATAACGTATCATAGAAATGACAACGTTGTATCCAGTATACGACGTATCATAGAAATGACAACGTTGTATCCAGTATATAATGTATCATAGAAATGACAACGTTGTATCCAGTATATAACGTATCATAGAAATGACAACGTTGTATCCAGTATATAACGTATCATAGAAATGACAACGTTGTATCCAGTATACACGTATCATAGAAATGACAACGTGTATCCAGTATTAGACGTATCATTGAAATGACAACGTTGTATCCAGTATATAACGTATCATAGAAATGACAACGTGTATCCAGTATAACGATAATAGAAATACAACGTTGTATCCAGTTTATACGTATCATAGAAATGACAACGTGGATCGGAATAACGTATCATAGTAATGACAACGTGTATCCGGTATATAACGTTCATGAATGACAACGTTGGATCACGGTATATAACGTATCATAGAAATGACAACATTGTATCCAGTTATAACGTATCATAGAAATGACAAACGTTGTATCCCGTATATAAGTTATCATAGAAATGACAAAGTTGTATCCAGTATATAACGTATCTAGAAATGACAAAAGTTGTATCCAGTATATACGTATCATGAAATGACAACGTTGTATCCGTATATAAAATATCATAGAAATGACAACGTTGTATTGAACCAGTATTATAACGTATCATAGAAGAAATGACAACGTTGTATCCAGTTTATAAAGTATCATAGAAATGACAACGTTGTATCCAGTATATAACGTATCATAGAAATGACAACGTGTATCCGGATTATAACGTATCATAGAAATGAACAACGTTGATCCGGTATATAACGTATCATAGAAATGACAACGTTGTATCCAGTATATAAACGTATATAGAAATGACAACGTTGTATCACGTATATAACGTATCATAGAAATGACAACGTTGTATCCAGTATAAACCGATCGTATCATAGTAATGACAACGTTGTATCACGGTATATAACGGATCATAGAATGACAACGTTGTATCCGGTTATTATAACGTATCATAGAAATGACAACGTTGTATCCAGTTATAACGTATCATAGAAATGACAACGTTGTATCCGTATATAACGTATCATAGAAATGACAACGTTGTATCCGGTATATAACGTATCATAGAAATGACAACGTTGTATCCAGTATATAACGTATCATAGAAATGACAACGTTGTATCCAGTATATAACGTATCATAGAAATGACAACGTTGTATCCAGTATATAACGTATCATAGAAATGACAACGTTGTATCCAGTATATAAAGTATCATAGAAATGACAACGTTGTATCCAGTATATAACGTATCATAGAAATGACAACGTTGTATCCGTATATAAACGTATCATAGAAATGACAAACGTTGTATCCAGTATATAAAGTATCATAAATGACAACGTTGTATCCAGTATATAACGTATCATAGAATGACAACGTGTATCCGGTATATAAACGTATCATAGAAATGACAAAGTTGTATCCAGTATATAAAGTATCATAGAAAGTGACAACGTTGTATCCGGTATATAACGTATCATAGAAATGACAAGTTGTATCCAAGTATAAACGTATCATAGAAATGAAACGTTGTATCCAGTATATAACGTATCATAGAAATGACAACGTTGTATCCAGTATATAAAGTATCATAGAAATGACAACGTTGTATCCAGTATATAACGTATCATAGAAATGACAACGTTGTATCCAGTATATAACGTATCATAGAAATGGCAACGTTGTATCCGGTATATAAAGTATCATAGAAATGACAACAGTTGGATCCAGGATAAACGTACATAGAAATGACAACGTTGTATCCGGTATATAACGTATCATAGAAATGACAACGTTGTATCCAGTATATAACGTATCATAGAAATGACAACGTTGTATCCAGTATATAACGTATCATAGAATGACAACGTGTGATCCAGTATATAACGTATCATAGAAATGACAACGTTGTATCCTGTATATAACGTATCAAGAAATGACAACGTTGTATCCAGTATATAACGTATCATAGAAATGACAACGTTGTATCCGTATAATAATGTATCATAGAAATGACAACGTTGTATCCAGTTATAAAGTATCATAGAAATGACAACGTTGTATCCAGTATATAAGTATATAGAAATGACAACGTTGTATCCAGTATAAACGTATCATAGAAATGACAACTGTTGTACCAGATTATAACGTATATAGAAATGACAACGTTGTATCCAGTATATAAAGTATCATAGAAATGACAACGTTGTATCCAGTATATGACGTATCATAGAAATGACAACGTTGTATCCAGTATATAAAGTATCATAGAAATGACAACGTTGTATCCGGTATATAACGTATCCGATTATTTCTAATGGAAACAAATGCTCTTTACTCTCGGAGGTATGAATGATTTTTCTTTCTCTATTCATTAGATGGTAATTACAAGCTTGGAAAACACAATTTACAAAAATAATAATATGATAATAACCAATAGTAATAAAATCCCAGCGGTGAATATTTATCACCTGATTTGATTAGCGGTGTGAAAACCGGTATTAAAGTTATTTAGCGGAGTTGCCACCTTTCACGTTCTCTGGATATGATGAATCACACACTTAATCTCAGACATAAAACCAGTGCTTTGTGAAAGCAACAGAGAGATCTCAAATGATCCATAAAAGGGGCCTGGCAAATGGCAGCATTACAGACGCTACGAAAGATACAATTCCCATCATCCCCTGCCAGCTGCTAGTTGTCTCTACGCAACAGACCGAGTGCTAAAGGTTCCTCAAAATGAACATATTGTGTGTGTGTCAATACCATTTGAACCTAGCTACATTGTATCTGTAAGGGGGACCTTTTAAGTACAACTCCAACATTAAAGGGAATGTTACCCTTAAAATAATAAACTGGTCAATTGTCAGTTACCTGCCCACAACTGATACATTTTTGCACTTTATACCGCATTACTAACCAGATCATAAAGATAATTGTCCCTATTCTGGCTGAGTAAGATGGCCCCTCCCTCCATGCAGTCAATCAAGGCTGCTTTCTCCTCTGCACATGCTCAGCTTATAAAAAGCTCATTGAGCAGAGGGAGGAGGCAGATACTTTTTCAGATAGGAATAAAACTTACCATTAATATCGTGTTACAAAACATGTAATAAACTGGTAAAAATAGCAGTTGGGGTTGGGGCAGATAAGGGACAAGTCACCAGTATTTAGTTTTAAGGGTGGACCACTGTGATGAAGCACGGATGGGGACCATCATAGTTTTGTGGGGGCCCCAGTGATTTCTAGTTACGCCACTGGCGGTTCTAATAAAAGGTTCTCTTAACGTATTACGTAGTTATATACAGATCACGGTTGCATTGGGACTACAGACAATCACCGGCACATTTGTAACAATGTATCTTATGGTAACGAGCCAAGTGCTTACAATGTATAATGCAGGTCAGATAAAGCATCACAGGAGATAAAAGGGAAGGATCTGGGAATAATCTCTTCCTGGTTTATTTTCTTTCCCCAATCACTTTTCTTAGCTGTTCAGCAGATAACCTGACCTGGAGCTTTAAATTAAATTGATACAAAATGGTTTTTGGCTGATGATACAATGTACAGTGTATTCTGCCTGCAACAAAGTCACAACGAGACACAGAGATCACAAAGGGATTTGTATCAAAGGCAGTTCTACAGGCAGCTAGTGCCGGCTCTCTCCGTGTACATTGTCTATACGAGTGAGGGTTTCACTACTGTACAGTAGGTGGTCATCACACACATGAGGGTTCAACTTACCTGACAGTAGGTGGTCATCACACACATATTAGGAGATTGTTCTACGTAGGAACACTGGGGCGTGAGAAGGGGGACAAGTAGGCGACGAGAAGGGGGGACACTAGGGCGAGAGAAGGGGGACATGCACACACACTAACTACACACTGGGTCTCCTGACACACACAGCTACACAAACACACAAACTAAACAAGCAATTTCAAAATAAAAGTCCTAAATTACAAAGTATGCAAAATAAAACCATAATAATAACTAGAAGGGAAAGTAGAGACTTTGAATTGGGTAGAAAGGTACATTATGGAAGGGAATGTCAGTGTCTGTGTCAGTGTTGTGCTGCGGTTTTAAACTCAATAACCTTCCTATGGCAATGAAAGAGACATTGACATTTCAACATCCAATCTCATTAAAGGCATGTATATGTTTTATTGTGTGTTGTGGTTGGTGTGAAGTGTATCGATAGGTGCGTGTATCTAACGCGCCAGACACAGGTACACACACCTAATTTCACTTCACGTCACAACCTTAAAATCTGCAGCACACACAAATTGCCTTCCAAAATGCAGCCTTTTAAGCCAATTGTATTAATACTAAAGGGCTGCCATGCTGCTTAATCTACTGGGGTAAAGCATACCAGCCACATAATATTGTACGGTAGAATCACATATTTGCCAGCTATCAAAAAGACTACAATGTTTTAATGAAAAGATCTGTTTAAATTATTAAAATGCCGAATGATTTAGTGTACTGTGCCTTAAGGTTAATTTGAGGGATTATCTGCGACACTAACGACCCCCAGGAAATGTACAAGCGAGAGATCTGTGCAGGAAGGTAATTAGCTGCTCGTTAATAATTAACGGCCACTGGGAAGTCACAGCCGTGGGTAGAGGGTACAGCGCAGCTTAGAAGGTGCATCCCACGTGGTGTAATGTACGTTGGCATTGACTCGAATATGCCGGCTGGCACAGGAATATGATCAGCATTCTGTAGTCAACGGTGTACATTGCCAAGAATGTAATGAAATATTAAAGGGAACTCAATTATCCTATCCTGATAAGTAAATTATAGCTGGATCTCACCCCACAGAGCCCCAAAATTATCATAAACACTAAGAACATTACACGCAAATGTGTAAAGTGATTTAAAAATTGTATATCTTAATAATATCCCCTGCCTCTGTTACATGCAACTAATCATGATGCACACATACTACAATGATATTACATCACAATGACATCTACTACTACACTGATATTACATCACAATGACATCATACTACATTACTTTATATCACAATGACATACATACAGTGATATACATCCAAGACACACTACTTATCTTTTATCACATTGACATCACAAAAACATTATATATATCAAAAGAGATCAGTACTATATTAAAATTATATCACAATGACATCACTACTACATTGATATGATATCACAGTGAACTATCCAAATACATTTGATATTACATCACATGACATCACTACTATATTACTATTATTATCACAATGACATCCACTACTACATTACTCTATTAATCATCAACTAAGGAC
>JAACNH010000020.1:441465-556808 GCA_019447015.1 Hymenochirus boettgeri
ATCACAATGACATCACTACTACATTGATATTATATCACAGTGACATCCCAACTACATTGATATTACATCACAATGACATCACTACTATATTACTAATTATATCACAATGACCATCACTACTAACTTGATTTACATCACAATGACCATCACTACTCATTACTCTTATATCACATGACATCAACTACTACATTCTATTCATATCACAAATGACAGCACACTACATTACTATTATATTACAATGGCTCACTACTATGTTGATATTATATCCACTGACATCCACTACTACCTTCATATTACATGACAATGACAGCAACTACACATTCTATTAATCACAATGACATCACTACTATGTTGATATTATAATATCCAGGGATACACTACTCATTGATATTACATCACAATGACATCACTACTACATTCCTATTTTATCATAAAACAATGACATCACTACTTACATTACGATTATATCACATGAGATCAGTACTACCTTAACTATTATTCACAATGCATCACTACTACATTACTATCATATCACAATGATACAGTACTACACATTACTAAAATTTTTATATCACAATGACATCACTACTACCATTGATATTAAATATCACATTGACAATCCCAACTACATTTATATTACATCACAATGACATCACTACTACATTGATATTAATATCACAGTGACATCCAACGACATTGATATTACCTCACATGACATCCTACTAAATTACTATTATATCACACTACATCACTACGACATCCTATTACATCACAACACACTCATAACGCTGGTTATGGCAGAAAAAAAAATCAGCCGTATCTTCCTAAAGTAAATAGAAGTGTAAAAGACAATGGATGAGTAGAACCAGAGAGGTTGGAGGTTTAACATGGGGAACTGAACCTTTACCTGTGAGGTAGCTTGGTTAAATTTGTGACTAATGGGTACCAGGTATTTGTATGGATTGGCTGTTTCTTCGGGTCAGTTCCTAAACGCCACATTTAAGAGGCCTGTCCCAAATGCCACAATTTAGTATGTTTGGCCATTTTATGCCCGTTCTGCAACCATTGCAATGTAGGCCGTATTGGATCGAAGTTTGAGCATGTTTAAAAGGGTGTTTGACTGCACATGAACACATTACATATAGAGTGTACAGCAGTTTTTTATCCCCACATACCCACCAATAATCCCTCCACTGTGCTCCCAACCACGCTACTATAAAGAATTGTAATGTAAGCTAACTTTTAAACTATGTATCCAATATGGAACTTTTTCTGCCCTATAGTAAAGCGTTTACTGCCTTCTCCCTTGGATACAATTCCATCAAGTGAAATAACATTTGTATCTATTTTTCGGGCTTTTACACTGTAGTATATAGAAGATAAGGGTCCTCAGCATGTTTGACAGTCACCCGAATCGGGGGCTAGGAGGGGCGCACTAATTAGTAGTTAAAGGTCGCACCTAAGCGTTTCGCTAACCAGTTAAACGCGAATTAGCTCCATATTGCGACTTGGATGCGCCGTATAGGCAACAATATGCATTCACGCTTAGTTTTAGTCACAGGATTTTAACAAGACCACAAGTAGCGTGGTGGTAAAAAAATCCCGCCCGGTGGGTAAATCCCCTTACCGGAAATGTTACCCACATTCGCAAAGCGCGATATTAAAATCGGCAGAAGAAGCATCTTTAAACCCAGACGATAGCGGCTCTGGGTAAATGAGCCCCAAACGTGTGTTAATATGGGATAGAGCCCGGTATACGCTGCGGATTTATCCCCGTTCATAGAACGGCGGATTTTTTGCCGTATTTTCCGCCTTCCGAACTGTTCGAACGTGGATTTCCAGTCCAGTATTTTTCAGATATTGGTCCAAATACGCTAAAACCGTAATTTCAAGAAAATTTCCGAAAATACGGGATGTCTCTTATGTTGTAAATACGTAATTCTTTGCAAATTTTTCGAAATTACGAGATTACTCGTAGTTTTCGCAAAATCGTATTTGGAAATATTTCCAAAAACGCATCTCGTAATTTCGAGAATATTTTTCCTTTTAAAACGGGGTCCGCTCGCGGATTTTTGTAATTTTTCTAATGTTTTCGAAATTCCCCCGAGATCCTGGAAGCAACCGGATTTGTGCGAAGTTTCGGAACATCCAACTCTAGTTAATATGAAATGATGGATACAATTTACTCACTTGAAAACAAACCAATCAAACAGTGGAAGTCAAACTATAGTCACTAAAACCCTAATGTTTAAGGAAGGGAATATATCAACTGGTGATTCCCTTCTTAGCTGTAGATCCCTCAGTTTTGCATTTTATTCCGTGTTGGTAACAAATTCTAGAGATTTAACAAGTGCTAGGACTTGCTGCAGTTAGTAAAACCCCAAGGTGGTGATTCCAGAGATCTCAAATTGGTGATGTAGGTCATAAGTTAAATTGATCCAGGCTCAGAAGCTTAGCACTCAAGGATCAGAAAGTCTGTGAATGTATTATTAACAGAGAAAAGTTAGATAGTGACCCAAAGAGCAACGTTTACAGTATGTTCGTGATGAGAATCAGATAGAAAAGGGCACGATGGTACGCCAACGAATGTCCCTGGGAACCGTGAGGGGATCATAACTCACCCTGTGCTTGTGTATCTTTATAACACAGAAGACAACTAAACCCCTCAGTGACTTTTCTAATATCCTTATAATTTACAGTATGGGGATACATTATCCC
Organism: Hymenochirus boettgeri; assembly: GCA_019447015.1. Classification (NCBI taxonomy): domain Eukaryota; kingdom Metazoa; phylum Chordata; class Amphibia; order Anura; family Pipidae; genus Hymenochirus; species Hymenochirus boettgeri. The sequence continues at coordinate 444,184 of JAACNH010000020.1, forward strand.
TTAATACTGATTGGGTACCCAGAGTCCCGTGTATACTGCACCCTGTTGGCCCTTATGTATCATTATATAGACAGACACGACCCGTCCGTGGAACTCTCATAAATGATCGGCTTATGAATTTCAAGTAGGGGAGAGTAGAAGAAGGCTGGGGGAATCGAAACCTGTATAATCAACATGATGGTACCGCAGAGTTCCCTGTATAACTCAGTCCTGTGTCCTTGTATCCTTTATATGGCACAAGACTCCTCAGGGACTTTAATCTCCTTATAATTTACAGAAGGGGATCATTATCCCTTATAATACATGAGTGGTACCCAGAGTTTCCCTGTATAACTCAGTCTGTGTCCTTGTACCTTTTATAGAACAGAACTCCTCAGTGACTTCTAATATCCTATAATTTACAGTAGAGGATACATTATCCCTTATAATACATGAGTGGACCCAGAGTTCCCGTATAACTCGTCGTGTCCTGTACCTTTATATGGACACGAACTCCTCAGTTACGTTCTAATCCTTATAATTTACAGTAGGGGATACATTTCCCTTGATAATACATAGAGTGTTACCAGAGTTCCTGTATAACTCAGTCTGTGTACTGTACCTTTATATAGACACAGAACTCCTCAGTAACTTCTACATACCTTATAATTTCAGGGGGATACATTATCCTTATAATACACGAGTGGTACCAGAGTTCCCTGTATAACTCAGTCTGTGTCCTTGTACCTTTATATAGACACAGAACTCCTCAGGGACTTCTAATATCCTTATAATTTCAGTAGGGGATACATTATCCCTTATAATACAGAGTGGTAACGCAGAGTTCCCTGTATAACTCAGTCTGTGTCCTTGTACCTTTATATAGACACAGAACTCCTCAGTGACTTCTAATATCCTTATAATTTACAGTAGGGGAATAAACATATCCCTTATAATACATTTGGTACCAGAGTTCCCTGTATAACTCAGTCTGTGTCCTTGTACCTTTATATATACCAGAAGTCCTCCAGTGACTTCTAATTCCTTATAATTTACAGTAGGGGATACATTATCCTGTATAATACATGGTGTACCCAGAGTTCCCTGTATAACTCAGTCTGTGTCCTTGTCACCTTTATATAGTACCACAGAACTCCTCAGTGACTTACTAATATCCTTATAATTTACGTAGGGGATACATTATCCCTTATAATACATGAGTGGTACCCAGAGTTCCCTGTATAACTCAGTCTGTGTCCTTGTACCTTTATATAGACACGAACTCCTCAGTGATTCTACATATCCTTATATTTACAGTAGGAAGATCTATCCCTTATCACACATGAGTGGTACCCAGAGTTCCTGTATAACTCAGTCGTCCTTGTACCTTATTAGACACAGACTCCTCAGTGACTCTAATATCCTTATAATTTACAGTAGAGGAGACTATCCTTATAATACATGGGTGGACCCAGAGTTCCCTGTATAGCTCAGTCTGTGTCCTTGTACCTTTATATAGACACAGAACTCCTCATTGACTTCTAATATCCTTATAATTTACAGTAGGGATACTTATACCTTATAATACATGAGTGGTACCCAGAGTTCCCTGTATAACTCCTCAGTGACTTCTATATCCTTATTTTTTTTACCATCACTGGTCACAGTTCTATTGAAATAGCAGAGTTTAGAGTGTTGAGTTTTGAAACAACATTAGAACAGAAGCCGTCCCATGATTTGATTTGCCCCAATAAGACATTACAGCGTTGCTATTCTATTCTCAATTCCGATCCATTTATAAACATGTACAAGTTTGTGCGGTGAGATATATTTTAACTCTAGTTTTTTAATTAATGTCATCATCTAATTTCAGCTGGAAGTCACCTGTGAATATTATCTGATGCTAAAAAAATATCTTCCCCTTGCCCCCCCCCCCCCCTAATCAAGTCTAATTAAAGATCAGGTAAGAAATTCACACATTGACAACTGCAACTCTCTCCTCTCACAATCCCAATCTCCATCTTATTCTTTTCTAATTAGATCCTGATGAGACACAGAGGCTGAGATCTCAATCCTATTTGGCGCTGATAGACCGAGAGTCCGATTCCAGTTGCCAGGAAATACCGAGATAACTATTCCCCATTACATTTGCCAAACCACTAAACCGCTTGTCATATTTCAATCACTTTAAATATTGAATTTAGAACAATAAAACAATACACGGAGACAGGAGCATCTGGATTACGAATATCCTAATTTATATTTATTATTACCGTTACACAGCAAGGAAGTTTCCCTTTTAACCCCTAGATTATAACAATATCCGTGGCAAAAAAACAAAAAGTTTACTTAAAAGAATCAAAGAGTAATTCTCACATACATAGTTACATAGTTATTATGGAAATCAAAACTCCCGCTTTAAATCCCTCACACAAAAATTTCGAAAATCCTCGCGAGCGGAACCCATTAAAACCTAGTAACAATGAAAAAATCCTCGAAAAACGAGGATTCTTCCAAAATACGGACACGAACGTATTTTCCCGCATTTTCTCATACGAAAATCATCAAAACGCGGTACGGAAAAGTTCGAAAGGCTGAAAACCGAAAAAATCCGCGATATCCGCCGTTTCGCGAACTCGGCCCATCCCCATCTTGTTACTATCACATGAGTTTGGCCTGGTTGACATCCCAACTACATTGATATTACATCACAATGACATCACTACTATATTACTATTATATCACAATGACATCACTACTACATTGATATTACATCACAATGACATCACTACTACATTACTATTATATCATAAAACAATGACATCACTACTTACATTACGATTATATCACATGAGATCAGTACTACCTTAACTATTATTCACAATGCATCACTACTACATTACTATCATATCACAATGATACAGTACTACACATTACTAAAATTTTTATATCACAATGACATCACTACTACCATTGATATTAAATATCACATTGACAATCCCAACTACATTTATATTACATCACAATGACATCACTACTACATTGATATTAATATCACAGTGACATCCAACGACATTGATATTACCTCACATGACATCCTACTAAATTACTATTATATCACACTACATCACTACGACATCCTATTACATCACAACACACTCATAACGCTGGTTATGGCAGAAAAAAAAATCAGCCGTATCTTCCTAAAGTAAATGAAGTGTAAAGATCCAAATGGATGAGTAGAACCATGAGAGGTGAGGTTTAAACATGGGAACTGAAGCCCTTTACCTGGTGAGGGTAGCGTTGGTTAAATTGTGACTAACTGGGTCAGGTGTTTGTATGTGATTGGCTGTTTCTTCTGGTCAGTGGCCTAACGCACATTAAGAGGCCTCGTCCCAAATGCCTACAATTTAGTATGTTTGGCCATTTTATGCCCGGTCCTGCAACCATTGCAATGTAGGGCCTATTGGTCCGAAGTTTGGCAGTTAAAAGGGTGTTTGACTGCACAGAAACACTTACATATAGAGTGACGCAGTTTTTTATCCCCACAACCACCAATAATTCCCTCCAACTGTGCTCCCACCAACGCTACTATAAAAGAATTGTAAGTGATAACTAACTGTTGTTAAACTATGTATCCAATATGGAACTTTTCTGCCTATAAGTAAAGCGTTACTGCCTTCATCCCTTGGATACAATTCATCAAGTGAAATAACATTTGTATCTATAATTTTACGGGTTTTACACTGTAGTATATAGAAGATACAGTCCTCACATTCTTGATCATGCAACCCAGAATCGGGGCGTAGGAGGACGCCACATTGAGGTGATTAAAGGTCGCCTAATGCGTATCAGCTAACCAGTTAAACGCGATTTAGCTCCATATTAGCGAGTTGGATGCGCGCGTATAGTGCAACAATAGTGCATTCCCTTAGTTTTAGTCACAGGATTTTAACAATCCAGCAAGTAGCTGGGGTAAAAAAATACCGCACGGTGGGTAAATCCCTTACCGGAGAATTGTTACCCACATTCGCAAAGCGCGATATTAAAAATCGGGGCAGAAGAAGCTCGTTAACCCGCAACGATAGCGGTCTCGGGTAAATGAGCCCCAATGTTTAATACTAGGGGATGGCCCGATACGCTGCGGATTTAATCCCTTCATGAACGGCGGATTTTTTCCGTGATTTTCCGCCTTCCGACGTTCGAACTGTGACTTTCCATCAGTATTTTTCGAGATATTGTCAAAATACGCTAAAACTCGTAATTTCAAGAAATTTCCGAAAATACGGGATGTCTCTTATGTTGTAAATACGTAATTCTTTGAAATTTTCGAAATTACGAGGATTACTCGTAGTTGTCGAAAAATCGTATCTTGGACAATTTTCCAAAAACGCAACTCTCGTAATTTCGAGAATATTTTTCACTTTTAACGGGGTCCGCTCGCAGGATTTTTGTCAATTTTTCCTAATGTTTTTCAAATTCCCGGATCCTGGAAGCAACCGGATTTGGCGAAGTTTCGGACATCCTACTATTAAGTATGGAAATGATGAATACAATTGTACTCACTTAAAAAAACCAACAAAGTGGAAGTGAACTATAGTCCACTAACCCTAATGTTTAAGGAAGGGAATATATCAACTGCTGTTCCACTTCTAGCTGTAGATCCCTCAATTTTGCATTTTATTCCGTGTTGGTAACAAATGTCTAGAGATTTAACAGGTCGTGCTAGTGCTTGCTTATAAAAACCCCACGGTGGTGTTCCAGAGATCGTCAATTAGGTGATGTAGGTCATCAAGTTAATTGGATCCAGGGTCAAGCTTAGCACTCAAGATCGAAAGTCTGTATGGAAATGTATTATTAGAACAGAAAAAAAGGTTAGTAAGGTGACCCAAAGAGCAAACGTTTAATCAGATATTGGTCATGAAATCAATAGAAAAGCACGAGTGGTACCCAAGAAGCCCAATGGAACCGTGAGGTCTAACTCCCCTGTGACTTTATCTTTATATACCAGAAGACAACAGAACCCCTCAGTGACTTTTCTTAATATCTTATATTTACAGTATGGGGATACATTAATCCCTTATATACTGATTGGGGTACCCCAGAAGTCCCGGTATACTCACCCTGTGGCCCTTATGTATCATTTATATAGAGACAGACCCCTCAGGATGAACTGTTCGTAAATATCCTTGATAGATTTGCAAGTAGGGAGATAGAAGCTAGGGATATCGAACCGATAATCAACATGATGGTACCGCAGAGTTCCCTGTATAACTCAGTCTGTGTCTTGTATCCTTTATATGGCACAGAACTCCTCAGGGACTTCTAATCTCCTTATAATTTACAGAGGGGATACATTATCCCTTATAATACATGAGTGGTACCCAGAGTTTCCCTGATAACTCAGTCTGTGTCCTTGTACCTTTTATAGATACAGAACTCCTCAGTGACTTCTAATATCCTATAATTACAAGTAGAGGATACATTATCCCTATAATACATGAGTGGACCCAGAGTTCTCCGTATAACTCGTCGTGTCCTGTACCTTTATATGGACACGAACTCCTCAGTTACGTTCTAATCCTTTAATTTACAGTAGGGGATACATTATCCCTTGATAATACATGAGTGTTACCAGAGTTCCTGTATAACTCGAGTCTGTGTACTTGTACCTTTATATGACACAGAACTCCTCAGTAACTTCTACATACTTATAATTTTCAGGGGGATACATTATCCCTTATAATACACGAGTGGTACCCAGAGTTCCCTGATAACTCAGTCTGTGTCCTTGTACCTTTATATAGACACAGAACTCCTCAGTGGCTTCTAATATCCTTATAATTTCAGTAGGGGATACATTATCCCTTATAATACAGAGTGGTACCAGAGTTCCCTGTATAACTCAGTCTGTGTCCTTGTACCTTTATATAGACACAGAACTCCTCAGTGACTTCTAATATCCTTATAATTTACAGTAGGGGAATACATATCCCTTATAATACATTTGGTACCCAGAGTTCCCTGTATAACTCAGTCTGTGTCCTTGTACCTTTATATATACACAGAAGTCCTCAGTGACTTCTAATTCCTTATAATTTACAGTAGGGGATACATTATCCTGTATAATACATGAGTGGTACCCAGAGTTCCCTGTATAACTCAGTCTGTGTCCTTGTACCTTTATATAGACACAGAACTCCTCAGTGACTTCTAATATCCTTATAATTTACGTAGGGGATACATTATCCCTTATAATACATGAGTGGTACCCAGAGTTCCCTGTATAACTCAGCTGTGTCCTTGTACCTTTATATAGACACGAACTCCTCAGTGATCTAATATCCTTATATTTACAGTAGGAACGATCTATCCCTTATCACACATGAGTGGTACCCAGAGTTTCCTGTATAACTCAGTCTGTCTTGTACCTTTATTAGACACAGACTCCTCAGTGACTCTAATATCCTATAATTTACAGTAGAGGAACTTATCCTTATAATACATGGGTGGACCCAGAGTTCCCTGTATAGCTCAGTCTGTGTCCTTGTACCTTTATATAGACACAGAACTCCTCATTGACTTCTAATATCCTTATAATTTACAGTAGGGATACTTATCCTTATAATACATTGAGTGGTACCCAGGTTCCCTGTATAACTCCTCAGTGACTTCTTATCCTTATTTTTTTTACCATCACTGGTCACAGTTCTATTGAAATAGCAGAGTTAGAGTGTTTGTAGTTTTGAAACAACATTAGAAACAGAAGCCGTCCCATGATTTGATTTGCCCCAATAAAGACATTACAGCGTTGCTATTCTATTCTCAATTCCGATCCATTTATAAACATGTACAAGTTTGTGCCGGTGAGATATATTTTAACTCTAGTTTTTAATTAATGTCATCATCTATTTCAGCTGGAAGTCACCTGTGAATATTATCTGATGCTAAAAAAATATCTCCCCCTTGCCCCCCCCCCCCCTAATCAAGTCTAATTAAAGATCAGGTAAGAAATTCACACATTGACAACTGCAACTCTCTCCTCTCACAATCCCAATCTCCATCTTATTCTTTCTAATTAGATCCTGATGAGACACAGAGGCTGAGATCTCAATCCTATTTGGCGCTGATAGACCGAGAGTCCGATTCCAGTTGCCAGGAAATACCGAGATAACTATTCCCCATTACATTTGCCAAACCACTAAACCGCTTGTCATATCTTCAATCACTTTAAATATTGAATTTAGAACAATAAAACAATACACGGAGACAGGAGCATCTGGATTACCGAATATCCTAATTTATATTTATTATTACCGTTACACAGCAAGGAAGTTTCCCTTTTAACCCCTAGATTATAACAATATCCGTGTCAAAAAAACAAAAAGTTTACTTAAAAGAATCAAAGAGTAATTCTCACATACATAGTTACATAGTTATTATGGAAATCAAAACTCCCTCTTTAAATCCCTCACACAAAAATTTCGAAAATCCTCGCGAGCGGAACCCATTAAAACCTAGTAACAATGAAAAAATCCTCGAAAAACGAGGATTCTTCCAAAATACGGACACGAACGTATTTTCCCGCATTTTCTCATACGAAAATCATCAAAACGCGGTCGGAAAAGTTCGAAAGGCTGAAAACCGAAAAAATCCGCGATATCCGCCGTTTCGCGAACTCGGCCCATCCCATCTTGTTATACTATCACTGAGTTTGGCCTGGTGATATTACATCACAATGACATCACTACTACATTACTATTATATCACAGTGACATCACTACTACATTCCTATTATATCACAATGACAGCACTACTACATTACTATTATATTACAATGGCATCACTACTATGTTGATATTATATCACACTGACATCACTACTACATTGATATTACATCACAATGACAGCACTACTACATTACTATTATATCACAATGACATCACTACTATGTTGATATTATATCCCAGGGATATCACTACTACATTGATATTACATCACAATGACATCACTACTACATTCCTATTTTATCACAATGACATCACTACTACATTACTATTATATCACAATGAGATCAGTACTACATTACTATTATATCACAATGACATCACTACTACATTACTATCATATCACAATGAGATCAGTACTACATTACTATTATATCACAATGACATCACTACTACATTGATATTAAATATCACATTGAATTATCACAGTACCCAACTACATTTGATTTATACATCACAATACATCACTACTACATTGATATTAATTCACAGTGACATCCAACTAACATTGTATTATTACAGCACATGACAATCCTACTAAACTTACTATTATATCACAATACATCACTACTACATTCCTATTACTCACAACCACATCATAAGCTGGTTTGGAAAAAAATCAGCCAGTCATCTTCCTAAAGTAAATGAAGTTAAAAAGATCAAATGGATGATAGAACCAGAGAGGTTGAGTTTAACATGGGACTGAAGCCTTTACCTGGTGAGAGCGAGGTTGGTTAAGATTTGTGACTACTGGGTCAGGGTCATTTGTAGTGATTTGGCTGGTTTCTATCTGGTCCAGTGTCCTAACGCACATTAAGAGGCCTGTCCCAAATCCACAATTTAGTATGTGTGGCCATTTTATGCCCGTTCCTGCAACCATTGCAATGTAGGCCGTATTGTGTGGAGTTTGGCATGGTTTAAAAGGGTGTTTGACTGCACAAAACACTTACATTATAGAGTGACGGTTTTATATCTCCCCACATACCACCAATAATCCCTCCAACTGTGCTCCACCACGCTACTATAAAAGAATTGTAATGATACTAACTGTTGTAAACTATGTATCCAATATGGAACTTTTCTGCCTATAGTAAAGCGTTTACTGCTTCTCCTTGGATACAATTCCATCAAGTGAAATAACAATTTGTATCTATTTTTCCGGGTTTTACACTGTAGTATATAGAAGATAAGGTCCTCAGCATTATTGATCTCTAACCCAGAATCGGACGTGGAGGGCGCGCACTAATTGGATAGTTAAAGGTCGCCTAATCGGTTTCGCTACCAGTTAACGCGATTTAGCTCATATTGCGACGTTGGATGCGCTCGTTAGGCAAAATATGCATTCACGCTCTAGTTTTAGTCACAAGGTTTTAACACCAGCAAGTAGCTGGGGTAAAAAAATCCCGCAGGTGGGTAAATCCCTTCCGGAAATTTTACCCACATTCGCAAGGCGCGATATTAAAATCGCAGAAGAAGCACTTACCCAGAACGATAGCGGCTCTGGGTAAATGAGCCCCAAACTGTGTAATTAGGGATAGAGCCACGGTATCGCTGGCGGATTTATCCCCTTCAGAACGGCGGATTTTTTTGCCGTATTTTCCGCCTTCCGACTTTCGAACTGTTGATTTCCTCCGTATTTTTCAGATATTGTCACAAATACGCTAATAACTCGTAATTTCAAAAAATTTCCGAAAAACGAGGATGTCTCTTATGTTGTAATACGTAATTCTTTGAAAATTTTTCGAAATTACGAGGATTACTCGTATTTTCGAAAAATCGTATTTGGAAAATTTCCAAAAACGCAATCTCGTAATTCGAGAATATTTTTCATTTATAAACGGGGTCCGCTCAGCGGATTTTTGTCAATTTTCTATGTTTTCAAATTCCTCCGGTCCTGGAAGCAACCGGATTTGCGAAGTTTCGGGAACATCACTACTAGTTAAGTAATGAAATGATGAATACAATGTACTCACTTGACAAAAAACCAATCACAACAGTGGAAGTGCAAACTATAGTCCTAAACCCTAAATGTTAAAGGAAGGAATATATCAACTGTGTTCCCTTCTAGCTGTGAGATCCCTGCATTTTGCATTTCTATTCCGTGTTGTAACAAATCTAGAGATTTAACCAAGATCGTAAGGACTGTGCTTCAGTTATAAAACCCCAACGGTGGTGTTCCAGAGATCTAATTAGGTGAGTAGGTCATAAGTTACATTGGATCCAGGCTCACAGCTTACACTCAAAGGATCGAAAGGCTGTGGAATGTATTAATTAGAACAGAGAAAAGTTGTGTACCAAAGAGCAAACGTTTATCAGATGTTCGTTATTGATCAGATCAGGAAGGCACGATGGTACGCCAAGAATTGCCCTGGACCGTGGAGTTAACTCACCCTGTGACTTGTATCTTTATAAAAGAGACACAAACCCCTCAGTGACTTCTTAATATCCTTATAATTTACAGTATGGATACATTAATCCCTTATATACTGATTGGGTACCCCAGAAGTCCCTGTATGACCTGCACCCTGTTTGCCCTTATGTATCATTATATAGAAGACAGAACCCCGTCAGATGGAACTGGTCTACAATATCGCTTGATAGATTTAGCAAAGTAGGGGAAGTAGAAAAGGGTAGGGGAAATCGACCTGATAATCCAAATGATGGTACCGCAGAGTTCCCTGTATAACTCAGTCTGTGTCTTGTATCTTTATATGGCACAGAGACTCCTCAGGGACTTCTAATCTCCTTATAATTTACAGAAGGGGATACATTATCCCTTATAATACATGAGTGGTACCAGATTTCCCTGATAACTCAGTCTGTGTCCTTGTACCTTTTATAGAACAGAACTCCTCAGTGACTTCTAATATCCTATAATTTACAAGTAGAGGATACATTATCCCTTATAATACATGAGTGGACCCAGAGTTCCCGTATAACTCGTCGTGTCCTGTACCTTTATATGGACACGAACTCCTATTACGTTCTAATCTCTTTAATTTACAGTAGGGGATAATTATCCCTTGATAATACATGAGTGTACCAGAGTTCCCTGTATAACTCGAGTCTGTGTACTGTACCTTTATATAGACACAGAACTCCTCAGTACTTCTACTACCTTATAATTTCAGGGGATACATTATCCTTATAATACACGAGTGGTACCCAGAGTTTCCCTGATAAACTCAGTCTGTGTCCTTGTACCTTTATATAGACACAGAACTCCTCAGTGGACTTCTAATATCCTTATAATTTCAGTAGGGGATACATTATCCCTTATAATACGGAGTGGTAACGCAGAGTCCTGTATAACTCAGTCCTGTGTCCTTGTACCTTTATATAGACACAGAACTCCTCAGTGACTTCTAATATCCTTATAATTTACAGTAGGGGAATAACATATCCCTTATAATACATTGGTACACCAGAGTTCCCTGTATAACTCAGCCTGTGTCCTTGTACCTTTATATATACACACGAAGTTCCTCAGTGACTTCTAATTCCTTATAAATTTACAGTAGGGGATACATTATCCTGTATAATACATGAGTGGTACCCAGAGTTCCCTGTATAACTCAGTCTGTGTCCTTGTACCTTTATATAGTACCACAGAACTCCTCAGTGACTTACTAATATCCTTATAATTTACGTAGGGATACATTATCCCTTATAATACATGAGTGGTACCCCAGAGTTCCCTGTATAACTCAGCTGTGTCCTTGTACCTTTATATAGACACGAACTCCTCAGTGATCTAATATCCTTATATTTACATGTAGGAACGATCTATCCTTATCACACATGAGTGGTACCCAGAGTTTCCTGTATAACTCAGTCTGTCCTTGTACCTTTATTAGACACAGACTCCTCAGTGACTCTAATATCCTATAATTACAGTAGAGGAACTATCCTTATAATACATGGGTGGACCCAGAGTTCCCTGTATAGCTCAGTCTGTGTCCTTGTACCTTTATATAGACACAGAACTCCTCATTGACTTCTAATATCCTTATAATTTACAGTAGGGATACTTATACCTTATAATACAATTGAGTGGTACCCAGTTCCCTGTATAACTCCTCAGTGACTTCATATCCTTATTTTTTTTACCATTCACTGGTACAAGTTCTATTGAAATAGCAGAGTTTAGAGTGTTGTAGTTTTGAAACAACATTAGAAACAGAAGCCGTCCCATGATTTGATTTGCCCCAATAAAGACATTACAGCGTTGCTATTCTATTCTCATTCCGATCCATTTATAAACATGTACAAGTTTGTGCCGGTGAGGATATTTTAACTCAGTTTTTAATTAATGTCATCATCTATTTCAGCTGGAAGTCACTTGAATATTATCTGATGCTAAAAATAATATCTTCCCTTGCCCCCCCCCCCCCCTAATCAAGTCTAATTAAAGATCAGGTAAGAAATTCACACATTGACAACTGCAACTCTCTCCTCTCACAATCCCAATCTCCATCTTATTCTTTTCTAATTAGATCCTGATGAGACACAGAGGCTGAGATCTCAATCCTATTTGGCGCTGATAGACCGAGAGTCCGATTCCAGTTGCCAGGAAATACCGAGATAACTATTCCCCATTACATTTGCCAAACCACTAAACCGCTTGTCATATTTCAATCACTTTAAATATTGAATTTAGAACAATAAAACAATACACGGAGACAGGAGCATCTGGATTACTGAATATCCTAATTTATATTTATTATTACCGTTACACAGCAAGGAAGTTTCCCTTTTAACCCCTAGATTATAACAATATCCGTGCAAAAAAACAAAAAGTTTACTTAAAAGAATCAAAGAATAATTCTCACATACATAGTTACATAGTTATTATGGAAATCAAAACTCCCTCTTTAAATCCCTCACACAAAAATTTCGAAAATCCGCGCGAGCGGAACCCATTAAAACCTAGTAACAATGAAAAAATCCTCGAAAAACGAGGATTCTTCCAAAATACGGACACGAACGTATTTTCCCGCATTTTCTCATACGAAAATCATCAAAACGCGGTCGGAAAAGTTCGAAAGGCTGAAAACCGAAAAAATCCGCGATATCCGCCGTTTCGCGAACTCGGCCCAATCCATTTGTTTACTATCCACTGAGTTTGGCCTGGTTACTGGATTACAACACTGTCATTTCTGATACGTTATATAACGGATACAACGTGTCATTTCTATGATACATTATATACTGGATACAACGTTGTTCATTTCATGATACATTATATACCGGATACAACGTTGTCATTTCTATGATACTTTAGACTGGATACAACGTGTCATTCTATGATAGTATAACGGATACAACGTTGTCATTTCTATGAACGTTATATACTGGATACAACGTTGTCATTTCTATGATACGTTATATACTGGAACAACCTGTCATTTCTATGATACGTTATATACTGGATACAACTGTTGTCATTTCTATGATACGTCATTTATACTGGATACAACGTTGTCATTTCTATGATACGTCATATACTGGATTACAACGTTGTCATTTCTATGATACGAGTCTATACCGGATACAACGTTGTCATTTCTATGATACGTAGTATACTGGATACAACGTTGTCATTTCTATGATACGTTATATACCGGATACAACGTTGTCATTCTATGATACGTATATATACTGGATTCAACGTTGTCATTTCTATGATACGTTATATATATCGGATACAACATTGTAAATTTACGCATGATACATTATATACTGGATGCAACTTGTCATTTCTATGATACATTATATACCGGATACAATGTTGTTGCGGTGGAGTAGCCTTGTTCTATAATACTATATACTGTACATGTTGTGGGGGAGTAGCCTTTTCTATGATACCTTAATACTGGATACGAGTGTTGTGTGGGAGTCACTATTTGTATGAACAACATAGAAATGACAACGTTGTATCCAGTATATAATGTATCATAGAAATGACAACGTTGTATCCAGTATATAAAGTATCATAGAAATGACAACGTTGTATCCAGTATATAACGTATCGTAGAAATGACAACGTTGTATCCAGTATATAACGTATCATAGAAATGACAATGTTGTATCCAGTATATAATGTATCATAGAAATGACAACGTTGTATCCAGTATATAAAGTATCATAGAAATGACAACGTTGTATCCAGTATATGACGTATCATAGAAATGACAACGTTGTATCCAGTATATAAAGTATCATAGAAATGACAACGTTGTATCCGGTATATAACTATAACGTATCAAGAAAATGACACGGTGTATCCGTGTCTATCACGTATCATAGAAATGACACGTTGTATCCAGTATATAACGTATCATAGAAACTGACAACGTTGTATCCGTATATAAAGTATCATAGATAATGACAACAGTTTATCCAGTATAAATCTACATAGAATGACAACGTTGTATCCGTATATAAAGTATCATAGAAATGACAACGTTGTATCCAGTATATAACGTATATAGAAATGACAACGTTGTATCCAGTATCTAAAGTATCATAGAACATGACACGTGTACCAGTATATAAGTTCAAGAAATGACACGTTGTATCCAGTTTATATAATATCCGTATCATAGAAATGACAACGTTGTATCCGGTATATAACGTACATAGAAATGAACAAAGTTTATCCAGTATATAAATTATCATGAAAAGGAACCATGATTCAAGCGTATTAACGTATCATAGAAATGACAAAGTTGTATCCATATATAACAAACGTATCATAGAAATGACAACGTTGTATCCAGTATATACACTATCATAGAAATGACAACCCGTTGTATCCAGTATATAAAGTATCATAGAAATGACAACGTTGTACCAGTATATAACGTATCATAGAAATGACAACGTGTATCCAGTATATAACGTATCATAGAAATGGCAAACGTTGTATCCGGTATATAAAGTAATCAGTAGAAATGACAACGTTGTATCCAGTAATAACGTACATCAGAAATGACAACGTGGTATCCGTATATAACGTATCATAGAAATGACAACGTTGTATCCAGTATAAACGTATCATAAAAGACAACGTTGTATCCAGTATATAACGTATCATAGAAATGACAACGTTGTATCCAGTATATACGTATCATAGAAAATGACAACGTTGTATCCTGGATATAACTTATCATAGAAAATGACAACGGTAATCCAGTATTATAACGTATCATAAGAAATGACAACGTTGTATCCAGTATATAATGCTACATAGAAGAAATGACAACGTTGTATCCAGTATATAAAGAGTATCATAGAAATGACAACGTTGTATCAGTATATAAGTATCATAGAAATGACGACCGTTGTATCCAGTATATAACGTATCATAGAAATGACACTGTTATCCAGTATGAAGTATAAAATGACAACGTTGTATCCAGTATATAAAGTATCATAGAAATGACAACGTTGTATCCGGTATATAACGTATCCGATTATTTCTAATGGAAACAAATGCTCTTTACTCTCGGAGGTATGAATGATTTTTCTCTCTATTCATTAGATGGTAATTACAAGACTTGGAAACACAAATTTACAAAAATAATAATAATGATAATAACCAATAGTAATAAAATCCCAGCGGTGAATATTTATCACCTGATTTGATTAGCGGTGAAAACCGGTAAAGTTATTTAGCGGAGTTGCCACCTTTCACGTTTCTCTGGATATGATGAATCACACACTTAATCTACAGACATAAAACCCAGTGCTTTGTGAAAGCAACAGAGAGATCTCAAATGATCCATAAAAGGGGCCTGGCAAATGGCAGCATTACAGACGCTACGAAAGATACAATTCCCATCATCCCCTGCCAGCTGCTAGTTGTCTCTACGCAACAGACCGAGTGCTAAAGGTTCCTCAAAATGAAACATATTGTGTGTGTGTCAATACCATTTGAACCTAGCTACATTGTTACCTGTAAGGGGGACCTTTTAAGTACAACTCCAACATTAAAGGGAATGTTCACCCTTAAAATAATAAACTGGTCAATTGTCAGTTACCTGCCCACAACTGATACATTTTGCACTTTATTACCTGCATTACTAACCAGATCTATAAAGATAACTTTGTCCCTATTCTGGCTGAGTAAGATGGCCCCTCCCTCCATGCAGTCAATCAAGGCTGCTTTCTCCTCTGCACATGCTCAAGCTTATAAAAAGCTCATTGAGCAGAGGGAGGAGGCAGATACTTTTTCAGATAGGAATAAAACTTACCATTAAATATCGTGTTACACATACATGTAATAAACTGGTAAAAATAGCAGTTGGGGTTGGGGGCAGATAAGGGACAAGTCACCAGTATTTAGTTTTAAGGGTGGACCACTGTTGATGAAGCACGGATGGGGACCCCATCATAGTTTTGCTGGGGGCCCCAGTGTTTTCTAGTTACGCCACTGGCGGTTCTAATAAAAGGTTCCTCTTAACGTATTACGTAGTTATATACAGATCACGGTGCATTGGGACCTACAGACAATCACCGGCACATTTGTAACAATGTATCTTATGGTAACGAGCCAAGTGCTTACAATGTATCTAATGCAGGTCAGATAAAAGCATCACAGGAGATAAAAGGGACGGATCTGGGAATAATCTCTTCCCTGGTTTATTTTCTTCCCCCAATCACTTTTCTTTAGCTGTTCAGCAGATAACCTTGACCTGGAGCTTTAAATTAAATTGATACAAAATGGTTTCTGGCTGATGATACAATGTACAGTGTATTCCTGCCTGCAACAAAGTCACAACGAGACACAGAGATCACAAAGGGATTTGTATCAAAAGGCAGTTCTACAGGCAGCTAGTGCCGGCTCTCTCCGTGTACATTGTCTATACGAGTGAGGGTTTCACTTACCTGTACAGTAGGTGGTCATCACACACATGAGGGTTCAACTTACCTGTACAGTAGGTGGTCATCACACACATATTTAGGAGATTGTTCTACGTAGGGAACACTGGGGCGTGAGAAGGGGGACACTAGGGCGAGAGAAGGGGGACACTAGGGCGAGAGAAGGGGGACATGCACACACACTAACTACACACTGTGTCTCCCTGACACACACAGCTACACAAACACACAACTAAACAAGCAATTTCAAAATAAAAGTCCTAAATTACAAAGTATGCAAAATAAAACCATAATAATAACTAGAAAGGGAAAGTAGAGACTTTGAATTGGGTAGAAAGGTTACATTATGGAAGGGAATGTCAGTGTCTGTGTCAGTGTCTGTGCTGCGGGTTTTAAAACTCAATAACCTTCCTATGGCAATGAAAGAGACATTGACATTTCACAATCCAATCTCATTAAAGGCATGTATATGTTTTATTGTGTGTGTGGTTGGGTGTTGAAGTGTATCGATAGGTGCGTGTATCTAACGCCGCACAGACACAGGTACACACACCTAATTTCACTCTCACGTCACAACCTTAAAATCTGCAGCACACACACATTGCCTTCCAAAATGCAGCCTTTTAAGCCAATTGTATTAATACTAAAGGGGCTGCCATGCTGCTTACTCTACTGGGGTAAAGCATACCAGCCACATAATATTTGTACGGTAGAATACATATTTGCCAGCTATCAACAAGACTACAATGTTTTACTGAAAAGATCTGTTTAAATTATTAAAATGCCGAATGATTTAGTGTACTGTGCCTTTAAGGTTAATTTGAGGGATTATCTGCGACACCTTAACGACCCCCAGGAAATGTACAAAGCGAGAGATCTGTGCAGGGAAGGTAATTAGCTGCTCGTTAATAATTAACGGCCACTGGGAAGTCACAGCCGTGGGTAGAGGTTACAGCGCAGCTTAGAAGGTGCCATCCCACGTGGTGTAATGTACGTTGGCATTGACTCGAATATGCCGGCTGGCACAGGAATACTGATCAGCATTCTGCTAGTCAACGGTTACATTGCCAAGAATGTAATGAAATATTAAAGGAGAACTCAATTATCCTATCCTGATAAGTAAATTATAGCTGGACTCTCACCCCACAGAGCCCCCAAAATTATCATAAACACTAAGAACATTCACGCAAATGTGTAAAGTGATTTAAAAATTGTATATCTTAATAATATCCCTGCCTCTGTTTAAAACATGCTAATCATGATGACATCACTACTACAATGATATTACATCACAATGACATCACTACTACACTGATATTACATCACAATGACATCACTACTACATTACTATTATATCACAATGACATCACTACTACAGTGATATTACATCACAATGACATCACTACTACATTCCTATTTTATCACATTGACATCACTACAACATTACTATTATATCACAATGAGATCAGTACTATATTAAAATTATATCACAATGACATCACTACTACATTGATATGATATCACAGTGATATCCCAACTACATTGATATTACATCACAATGACATCACTACTATATTACTATTATATCACAATGACATCACTACTACATTACTATTATATCACAATGACATCACTACTACATTGATATTATATCACAGTGACATCCCAACTACATTGATATTACATCACAATGACATCACCTACTATATTAACTAATTATATCACAATGACATAACTACTAACATTGGATTTACATCACAATGACATCACTACTACCCATTACTCATTATTCACAGTGACGATCAACTACTACATTCTATTCATATCAAATGTCCAGCACACTACCATTACTATTATATTGACAATGGCATGTCACTACTATGTTGATATTATATCCACTGACATCCACTACTACCTTCGATATTACATGCACAATGACAGCACTACACATTCTATTTATATCACAGTACATCACTCACTATGTTGATATATATCCATCCCAGGGATACACTACTCATTGATATACATCACATGACATGCACTACTACATTCCTATTTTATCATACATGACAAATCACTACTTACATTACATAGTATATCCAATGAGATCAGTACTGACTTACTATTATTCACAATGACACACTGACTACATTAACTATCATATCACAATGAATCAGTACTACACATTACTAAATTTATACTCACAATGACATCACACTACACATTGATATTATATACACAGTTGACAATCCCAACTACATTTATTTATCATCACAATGTAACATCACTACTACATTGATATTAATATCACAGTGACATCCCAACAACATTGTATTTAATTACCACACATGACATCCTACTAAACTTACTATTATATCACACTGACATCACTACTACTTCCTATTACTCACACCACATCAAACGCTGGTTATGAGAAAAATAGCCAGTATCTTCCTAAAGTAAATAAGTTAAACAGACAATGGATAGAGAACCATGAGAGGTGGAGGTTTAAACATGGGAACTGAAGCCTTTACCTGGTGAGGAGCTTGGTTAAGATTTGTGACTACTGGGTCCAGGTCTTATGTAAGGATTAGGCTGGTTTCTCTCGGTCAGTGGTCCTAACGCCACATTTAAGAGGCCTCGTCCCAAATCCACAATTTAGTATGTTGGCCATTTTATGCCCGGTCCTGCAACCATTGCAATGTAGGGCCTATTGGTCGAGAGTTGCAGGTTAAAAGGGTGTTTGACTGCACAGAACACACCTTACATATAGAGTGACGGTTTTTTATCTCCCACAACACCAATAATCCCTCCACTGTGCTCCCCAACCAACGCTACTATAAAAGAATTGTAATGATAAGCTAACTGTTTTAAACTATGTATCCAATATGGAACTTTTCTGCCCTATAGTAAAGCGTTTACTGCCTTCTCCTTGGATACAATTCCCATCAAGTGAAATAACATTTGTATCTATATTTTCCGGGCATTTTACACTGTAGTATATTAGAAGATAAGTCCTCAACATTAGACTCTAACCGAATCGGGACGGTAGGAGGCGCGACAATTGAGTGAGTTAAAGTCGCCTAATGCGTCATTCAGCTAACCAGTTAAAACGCGATTAGCTCATATTGCGGTTGGATGCGCTCGTATAGTGCAAACAATATGCATTCACGCTAGTTTTAGCACAAGGTTTTAACAAATCCAGCAAGTAGCTGGGGTAAAAAAAAATCCGCCCGCGTGGTAAATCCCCTTACCGGAGATGTTACCCACATTCGCAAAGACGCGATATTAAAATCGGGCAGAAGAAGCATCGTTAACCCGCGATAGCGGCTCTGGGTAAATGAGCCCCAAGTGTTAATCTAGGGGATGGCCACGGTATACGCTGCGGATTTATCCCTTCATGAACGGCGGATTTTTTTCCGTGATTTTCCGCCTTCCGAACTTGTTCGAACGTTGGATTTCCTCCGTATTTTCGAATATTGTTCACAAATACGCTAATAACTCGTAATTTCAAGAAAATTTCCGAAAATATCCGGGATGTCTCTTATGTTCGTAAATACGTAATTCTTTGAAATTTTCGAAATTACGAGGATTACTCGTAGTTTCGACAAAATCGTAATTTGGACAAATTTCCAAAAACGCAGACTCTCGTAATTCGAGAATATTTTTCATTTATAAAAACGGGTCCGCTCAGCGGATTTTTGTAATTTTTATGTGTTTCAAATTCCTCCGGATCCTGGAGCAACCGGATTTGCGAAGTTCGGGACATCAATTACTATTAAGTATAGGAAATGAGATACAATGGTACTCCTTACAAACAAAACCAACACAACAGTGAAGTAAACTATAGTCCACTAAACCCTAACATGTTATACAGGAAGGAATATATCAACTGTGATTCCATTCTTAGCTGTAGATCCCTGCATCTTTCACATTTCTATTCCGTGTTGGTAACAAATCTAGAGATGTTAACCTAAATGCGTAGACGGTAGTGCTGCTATAGTAAAACCCCAGGTGGTGTTCCAGAGATCGTCAAATTGGTGATGTAGGTCATCAAGTTACATTGATCCAGGTCAAGCTTACATCAAGGATCAGAAAGTGCTGTTGAATGTATTAATTAGAACAGAAAAAGAGTTAGGTATGGAGCACAAAGAGCAATTTATCAGATTGTCTGTATGAGATATCAGAAAAGGCACGAGTGGTACCCAACGAATGTCCCATGGCACCTGGGGGATATAACTCCCCCTGTGACTGTTATCTTTATATAACAGAAAACAACTAAACCCCTCAGGTGACTTTCTAATATCCTTATAATTTACAGTATGGGATACATTATCCCTTAATACTGATTGGGTACCCAGAGTCCCGGTAGACCTCACCCTGTGGCCCTGTATGTATCATTTATATAGACAGACACGAACCCTCCGGTGGAACTGTTCGATACAATATCGCTTGATGAATTTACAAAGTAGGGGAGAGTGAGGAGAGCTGGATATCAACCTGTATAATCAATGATGGTACCCAGAGTTCCCTGTATAACTCAGTCTGTGTCTTGTATCTTTATATGGCACAAACTCCTCAGGGACTTTAATTCTTATAATTTACAGAAGGGGAACATTATCCCTTATAATACATGAGTGGTACCCAGAGTTCCCTGATAACTCAGTCTGTGTCCTTGTACCTTTTATGAGATACAGAACTCCTCAGTGACTTCTAATATCCTATAATTTACAGTAGAGGATACATTATCCCTATAATACATGAGTGGACCCAGAGTTCCCTGTATAACTCAGTCGTGTCCTGTACCTTTATATGGACACGAACTCCTATTACGTTCTAATCTACTTTAATTTACAGTAGGGGATAATTTCCCTTATAAATACATGAGTGTACCCAGAGTTCCCTGTATAACTCAGTCTGTGTACTGTACCTTTATATAGACACAGAACTCCTCAGTAACTTCTACATACTTATAATTTTCAGGGGGATACATTATCCCTTATAATACACGAGTGGTACCAGAGTTTCCCTGATAAACTCAGTCTGTGTCCTTGTACCTTTATATAGGACACAGAACTCCTCAGTGGACTTCTAATATCCTTATAATTTCAGTAGGGGATACATTATCCCTTATAATACAGAGTGGTACCAGAGTTCCCTGTATAACTCAGTCTGTGTCCTTGTACCTTTATATAGACACAGAACTCCTCAGTGACTTCTAATATCCTTATAATTTACAGTAGGGGAATACATATCCCTTATAATACATTTGGTACCCAGAGTTCCCTGTATAACTCAGTCTGTGTCCTTGTACCTTTATATAGTACACAGAACTCCTCAGTGACTTCTAATTCCTTATAATTTACAGTAGGGGATACATTATCCTGTATAATACATGAGTGGTACCCAGAGTTCCCTGTATAACTCAGTCTGTGTCCTTGTACCTTTATATAGACACAGAACTCCTCAGTGACTTCTAATATCCTTATAATTTACGTAGGGGATACATTATCCCTTATAATACATGAGTGGTACCCAGAGTTCCCTGTATAACTCAGCTGTGTCCTTGTACCTTTATATAGACACGAACTCCTCAGTGATTCTAATATCCTTATATTACAGTAGGAAGATTACCTTATCAACATGAGTGGTACCCAGAGTTTCCTGTATCAACTCAGTCTGTCTTGTACCTTATATAGACACAGACTCCTCAGTGACTTCTAATATCCTATAATTTACAGTAGAGGAGACTATCCTTATAATACATGGGTGGTACCCAGGTTCCCTGTATAGCTCAGTCTGTGTCCTTGTACCTTTATATAGACACAGAACTCCTCATGACTTCTAATATCCTTATAATTTACAGTAGGGATACTTATCCTTATAATACAATGAGTGGTACCCAGTAGTTCCCTGTATAACTCCTCAGTGACTTCATATCCTTATTTTTTTTTACCATCACTGGTCACAAGTTCTATTGAAATAGCAGAGTTTAGAGTGTTTGAGTTTTGAAACAACCATTAGAAAACAGAAGCCGTCCCATGATTTGATTTGCCCCAATAAAGACATTACAGCGTTGCTATTCTATTCTCAATTCCGATCCATTTATAAACATGTACAAGTTTGTGCGGTGAGATATATTTTAACTCAGTTTTTTATTAATGTCATCATCTATTTCAGCTGGAAGTCACTGTGAATATTATCTGATGCTAAAAAGAATATCTTCCCCTCTGCCCCCCCCCCCCCTAATCAAGTCTAATTAAAGATCAGGTAAGAAATTCACACATTGACAACTGCAACTCTCTCCTCTCACAATCCCAATCTCCATCTTATTCTTTCTAATTAGATCCTGATGAGACACAGAGGCTGAGATCTCAATCCTATTTGGCGCTGATAGACCGAGAGTCCGATTCCAGTTGCCAGGAAATACCGAGATAACTATTCCCCATTACATTTGCCAAACCACTAAACCGCTTGTCATATATTCAATCACTTTAAATATTGAATTTAGAACAATAAAACAATACACGGAGACAGGAGCATCTGGATTACCGAATATCCTAATTTATATTTATTATTACCGTTACACAGCAAGGAAGTTTCCCTTTTAACCCCTAGATTATAACAATATCCGTGCAAAAAAACAAAAAGTTTACTTAAAAGAATCAAAGATAATTCTCACATACATAGTTACATAGTTATTATGGAAATCAAAACTCCCTCTTTAAATCCCTCACACAAAAATTTCGAAAATCCGCGCGAGCGGAACCCATTAAAACCTAGTAACAATGAAAAAATCCTCGAAAAACGAGGATTCTTCCAAAATACGGACACGAACGTATTTTCCCGCATTTTCTCATACGAAAATCATCAAAACGCGGTCGGAAAAGTTCGAAAGGCTGAAAACCGAAAAAATCCGCGATATCCGCCGTTTCGCGAACTCGGCCAATCCCCATTGTTATACTATCACATGAGTTTGGCCTGGTATCCCAACTACATTGATATTACATCACAATGACATCACTACTACATTACTATTATATCACAATGACATCCAACGACATTGATATTACCTCACATGACATCCTACTAAATTACTATTATATCACACTACATCACTACGACATCCTATTACATCACAACACACTCATAACGCTGGTTATGGCAGAAAAAAAAATCAGCCGTATCTTCCTAAAGTAAATAAAAGTTAAACGAAATGGATGAGAGAACCATGAGAGGTTTGGAGGTTTAAACATGGGGAACTGAAGCCCTTTCTGGTGAGAGAGTTGGTTAAATTTGTGGACTAATTGGTTCCGGTTTTGTACTGTGATGGCTGGTTTCTCTCGTGGTCGTGAGTCCTAACGCCACATTAACGGGCCTGTCCAAATCCACAATTTAGTATGTGTGGCCATTTAATGCCCGGTCTGCAACCATTGCAATGTAGCTATTGTAGAAGTGCATGTTAAAAGGGTGTTTGACTGCACAGAACACATTACATATCAGATGTACGAGTTTTTATATCTCCCACATACCACAAAATTCCCCACTGTGCTCCACCAACGCTCTATAAAAGAATTGTAATGTACTAACTTTGTAAACTAGTATCCACTATGGACTTTTCTGCCCTATAGTAAGCGTTACTGCTTCTCCTTGGATACAATTCCATCAAGTGAATAACATTGTATCTATATTTTCCGGGCTATGACAACTGTATTATTAGAAGATAAGGGTCCTCAGTTATTGATCTTCAAACCCAGAATCGGGGCTGGGGGGACAATATATGGAGAGTTAAGGTCGCACTAATCGGTTCGCTACCAGTTAACGCGAAATTTAGCTCCATATTAGCGTTGGATGCGCTTCGTTAGGCAAAAATATGCATTCAACGCTAGTTTTAGCACAGGATTTTAACAACCAGCAAGTAGCTGGGTAAATCCCGCAGTGGTAAATCCCTTAACCGGAATTGCTTGACCCACATTCGCCAACGCGTAATTTAAATCGGGCAGAAGAAGCATTAAACCCAGCGACGATAGTCGGTCTCTGGGTAAAATGAGCCCCAAATTGTTAATATAGGGATAGGCCACGGGATCGCTGCGGATTTATCCCGTTCATGAACCGGGCGGATTTTTTCCGATTTTCCGCCTTCCGAACTTTTCGAACTGTGATTTCATCGTATTTTCGAATATTTCAAAAATACGCTAAAACTCGTATTTCAAGAAAATTTCCGAAATACGGGATGTCTTTATGTTGTAAATACGTATTTTTGAAATTTTTCGAAATTACGAGGATTACTCGTATTTTCTAAAAATCGTAATTTGGACAAATTTTCCCAAAACACGCAAATCTCGTATTCGAGAATCTTTTTCATTTTAAAAAAACGGGTCCGCTCGCGGATTTTGAATTTTTTCATGTTTTTTCGAAAATTCCCGAGACCTGGAGCAGACCGATTTGGCGAAGTTTCGGAATCTCTAGTTAATATGAATGAGGATACAATTTACTCACTTACAAAAAAACAAAACACAAGTGAAGTCAACTATGAGTCACTAAACCCTAAATGTTAAAGAGAATGAATATATCAACGCTGATTTCCATTCTAGCTGTGATATCTGCAGATTTTGACATTTATATTCCGTGTTGTACAAATTCTAGAGATTTAACCTAAGACTAAGGACGTGAGCTCATATAAATAAACCCCAACGTGTGTTCCAGAGAATCGTCATGGTGATTAGGTCAAGATTAAATTGGTATCCAGGGTCAGAAGCTTAGCACTAGATCAAGAAGTCTGTGATGTAAGAAATGTATAAAAATAGAGTTACAGTTAGGATATAAGACACGCGTAGGTACCCAGGTTTCTGACATAAATGTGTCAGATCTTTATATCACGACTGTGACTCGTGAATATCCTTATTAATGGAGGATACATAATCCTAGGATACAGAGGCAGAGTGGTACCCACAGAAGTTCCAATGCACCGTGGGAGTCTAAACTCACCCTGTGCCTTTGTATCTTTATATAACCAAAAACACAACCCCCTCAGTGACTTTTACAATATCCTTATAATTTACGTAGGGATACATTATCCACTTATATACATGGTGGTACCCCAGAGTCGGTACCCCCCTGTCTGATTAATTAAACACACCCGTCAGGATGACTGGTGTACAATATCACTTGTGAGATACAGAGGGGAGGGGAAACGATAGAATGACTGATATCAATGTGGTACCCAGATGCCTGTATAACTGCACCTGGCTTGTACCTTTATATGCACAAGACTCCTCAGGACTTCTAATTCCTTATAATTTACAGTAGGGGATCATTATCCCTTATAATACATGAGTGGTACCCAGATTTCCCTGTATAACTCAGCTGTGTCCTTGTATCCTTTATATAGATACAGAACTCCTCAGTGACTTCTAATATCCTATAATTTACAGTAGAGGATACATTATCCCTTATAATACATGAGTGGTACCAGAGTTCCCTGTATAAACTCGTCGTGTCCTGTACCTTTATATGGACACGAAACTCCTATGTACTTCTAATATCTACTTTAATTTACAGTAGGGGATACATTGTCCCTTATAATACATGAGTGTACCCAGAGTTCCCTGTATAACTCAGTCTGTCTACTTGTACCTTTATATGACACAGAACTCCTCAGTAACTTCTATATCCTTATAATTTTTACAGGGGATACATTATCCTTATAATACAACGAGTGGTACCAGAGTTCCCTGGATAACTCAGTCTGTGTCCTTGTACCTTTATATAGGACACAGAACTCCTCAGGCTTTCTAATATCCTTATAATTTCAGTAGGGGATACATTATCCCTTATAATACAGAGTGGTACGCAGAGTTCCCTGTATAACTCAGTCCTGTGTCCTTGTACCTTTATATAGACCAGAACTCCTCAGTGAACTTCTAATATCCTTATAATTTACAGTAGGGGATACATTATCCCTTATAATACGTTTGGTACCCAGAGTTCCCTGTATAACTCAGCCTGTGTCCTTGTACCTTTATATACACACGAACTTCCTCCAGTGACTTCTAATTCCTTATAATTACAGTAGGGGATACATTATCCTGTATAATACATGAGTGGTACCCAGAGTTCCCTGTATAACTCAGTCTGTGTCCTTGTCACCTTTATTATACACAGAACTCCTCAGTGACTTCTAATATCCTTATAATTTACGTAGGGGATACATTATCCTTATAATACATGAGTTGGTACCCAGAGTTCCCTGTATAACTCAGTCTGTGTCCTTGTACCTTTATATAGACACGAACTCCTCAGTGATCTCATATCCTTATATTTACATGTAGGATACATTACCCTTATACACATGAGTGGTACCCAGAGTTCCTGTATAACTCAGTCTGTGTCCTTGTACCTTTATATAGACAAGAACTCCTCAGTGACTTCTAATTCCTATAATTTACAGTAGAGGAACATTATCCTTATAATACATGGGGTGACCCAGAGTTTCCCTGTATAGCTCAGTCTGTGTCCTTGTACCTTTATATAGACACAGAACTCCTCAGTGACTTCTAATATCCTTATAATTTACAGTAGGGATACATTATCCTTATAATACATGAGTGGTACCCAGAGTTCCCTGTATAACTCCTCAGTGACTTCTAATATCCTTATTTTTTTTACCATTCACTGGTCACAGTTCTATTGAATAGCAGAGTTAAGTGTTGTAGTTTTGAAACAATCATTAGAACAGAAGCCGTCCCATGATTTGATTTGCCCCAATAAAGACATTACAGCGTTGCTATTCTATTCTCAATTCGATCCATTTATAAACATGTACAAGTTGTGCCGGTGAGATAATTTTAACTCTAGTTTTTAATTAATGTCATCATCTAATTTCAGCTGGAAGTCACATTTGAATATTATCTGATGCTAAAATAAGATCTTCCCTCTGCCCCCCCCCCCCCCCCCCCCCCCCCCCCCCTAATCAAGTCTAATTAACATAGATCAGGTAAGAAATTCACACATTGACAACTGCAACTCTCTCCTCTCACAATCCCAATCTCCATCTTATTCTTTTCTAATTAGATCCTGAATGAGACACAGAGGCTGAGATCTCAATCCTATTTGGCGCTGATAGACCGAGAGTCCGAGTCCAGTTGCCAGGATAACCGAGATAACTATTTCCCCATTACATTTGCCAAACCACTAAACCGCTTGTCATATCTTCCAATCACTTTTAATATTGAATTTAGAACAATAAAACAATACACGGAGACAGTGAGCATCTGGATTACTAATATCCTAATTTATATTTATTAATTACCGTCTACACAGCAAGGAAAGTTTCCCTTATTAACACCCTAGATTATAAACAATATCCGTTGGCAAAAGAAACAAAAAGTTTAACTTAAAAAGAATCAAAGAATAATTATCACATACATAGTTACATAGTTATTATGGAAATCAAAACTCCCCGTTAAATCCCTCTACACAAAAAATTCGAAAATCCGCGAGCGGACCCATTAAAACCTAGTAAAATGAAAAAATCCTCGAAAATACGAGGATTCTTCCAAAATACGGACACGAACGTATTTTCCCGCATTTTCTCATACGAGAAATCATCAAAAACGCGGTTCGGAAAAGTTCGGAAAGGCTGAAAACCGGAAAATCCGCGATATCCGCCGTTCGCGAACTCGGCCATCACTATTTGTTACTATCCATGAGTTTGCCGGTTTCCGATAGGGAGCCATTTTGTAGGGGGTTTTATATTTACTATGTAACGGATTTTTAAAAATGTTTAAAACTCTGAAACTTTCATTGAAAAACTGAAAATAAAAAAAAAAATTCTTACATTTCTTTAAAAAATGTAAAATTGCATTAAAAAATTGAAAGTTCAATTCGAAAAATCCTGCTATGCTATTCAATAATCGAAATTTGGGATTTAAAATTTGAAAAACTCTGCTTCTTGCAGAGCTTTCGATTGGTTAGGTCCTGGGCCAGTAGGGGGGTGGAGCAACAATACGGCAGTTGTTAAAAGATGGATTTCAGCTTCTCTCCATCTCCAATATTAAACCTATTCTTACAATTTCTTTTAATATAAAATAAAAGTTAAAAACATTTAAAACTAGGCGCAGCTAAAACAGGCGCCTTCCTTAACGCCAAATCCGTAAACAGGCAATGCGTTTATTTTACCTTTCAAATAAAAACACGATAAGCTGCGAAACGGACATTGAAATGATTCTCAACCCAGCCAGGTGACCGGATACAATAAGAACGGATTCATTGTCAAGCTGTTAAGTAGGAATTAAAATTATATCTATATCTATATATACAAAAAATGAGAATTAAAAGCCGAGGCGAGATGGAACCTGAAAAGCGCCTGTCAGCCGACCGCTTGCCGTAATGATGAATAAAGTCATTTCAATTGAAGAGGAGTTAAGATTTTTTTTTTTTTTTTTTTTCAATTAAGCAAAATGGATGTCAAATTGAAAAGATATTGTGAGATTTGTACAATCGGTTGGGGCCAATTTGTACTGTTTTGTATGAAGAAGAAAAGAGGAGAAATAAAATAAATGGAAAGGGCAATGTCCGTGGAAAAGATGGTTAGGAATAGTCACTGAATATTTAAAGGGTAAATTGTACCTTGGGTGTAAAATAATATAAAGGCTTTAAAAATGGGTGAATGGCACTTTTTGTCCCAACCATGAGATTGCTGCTAGTGACACAATCGGGTGTGATTTACCAACAGGTCCAATCGCCGTTTGTCCGAACCATATGAATGGCCGACCAACCGGAGATATCACGGATGGATGACAATATTGCATGGTGTGTAACCAGCCTCATACACCAAATAGAATTCTGTTTTAAACAAGGTAACTGAAATAACATTTTATTAAAGGGGAACTTAACGCTCCCATGCACGGCACCGATATCCGAATGGCAACACGGCACCGATATCCGGATGGCAAATTCAATCAAATTAATCCAAATATCAAAGACATTTTTCTATGAATGAAGATTGGTTCTTCCAATTGTAACTACGATTGTTTTCACCTATAACCATTGTCCTGTGTATGGCTCCCTTTATCCTCTTCATCATTACAACATCCAATGGGATTTCAGCTGAGTCCCTGGTTTGCTATTGGATGACATATCTCTCTTTATTTGTTAGTTGTAAGTCTAGTAAATCTTGGTTTTTCTCAGGGGGAAGGACCTATGAAGGGTTTATTAATCACATTGATTGGCTTTATCCTTACGTGACCCTGTCCTTACACTCAAATCAGATAAGGATAAAAAGCAAAGAGAGAAATCAACTTCAGGTCAATGTGTTCGGAAAGTGAATGTAAATATGATGGAAGATTTCACGTCGGATTCGTGTACACATCGCTGGGTCTGACATTAGTCTCTCCCCGGGGCTGCCAGGGATGATTTGTGGGTAGCTGACCGAGGGAAAGGGGGGCTATATTAACGAGGGGCCCTTGGCAATAAGGATTAAAGGAGTAAGCTTTTTTTTTTCATTTAATCAATTTAAGGGCCAATGTGGCCCCTGAGATACAAGGAGCTTAAAGCTGAGTACACACCTTCCAAAGGACTGGCAATAGTGTCCGCGATCCATCGTGCGGTCCATAGAGAGCCGCACCATTGTGTACCCTGAAGATTCTAACCTGTCATTGGCTCATTGGAAGGACAACAGACGGCAGTGTATACAGGGGGATTGTAAGGGGTTAAATCATTTATATATTTATATTATAATATATTACTTAATTGTCCGCATGTCCCCTTTAATTCTGTTCATTTTAAAAACATTTTATCCATAAACACACAATCCTGTTCTACTATTTAATCCTCTGGTGCTGCGCTGGGCATCGTACGGTCCAATGTAACAGGCTTTACTGATAAAGGACAAGGAAATATAAAAGGGTTTTCAAAAGAGAATGAAATTCGCATTTTATATTCTCCCCAATTGTCCCACAGCTCGAGGCCTTTAAGAAGAGAAATACTGAGGATGAAAATGAATTTGATTTCATACAAACCAAAGCAACAAAGAACCGTTCAGTTTGTGTTTAAAATAACCTCGTTCACTGATACAAATGTGCAGTCTCTGGAAATCTCCGTCTCCTACAAATATCGTCCGTCTACTATCAATACCGTCCGTCTACTATCAATACCGTCCGTCTCCTATCAATACCGTCCGTCTCCTATCAATACCGTCCGTCTCCTATCAATACCGTCCGTCTCCTATCAATACCGTCCGTCTCCTATCAATACCGTCCGTCTCCTATATCCAACAATACCGTCGCTCCTATATACCGTTCCAATACCGTCCGTCTCTATCAATACTCTCTACTATCAATACCGTCCGGTTCTACTATCAGTAACGTCCGTCTCCTACCAATACCGTCCGCTCATCAATACGTCCGTCTCCTCTCAAACCGTGGCACGTCTCCTATCAATACCGTCCGCTCCTATTCAATACCGTCGTCTCTATCAATACCGTCCGTCTTACTATCAATACGTCCGTCTACTATCAGTACCGTCTCCTACCAAAATACCGTCCTACTATCAATACCGTCCGTCTATATCAATACCGTCCGGCTCCTATCATACCGTCCGTCTCCTATCATACCATCCGTCTACTTGATACGTCCGTCTCTATCAATACCGTCCATCTCCTATCAATACCGTCCGTCTACTCTAATACCGTCCGGTACTATCATAGTCCGCGTCCGTCTCCTATCAATACCGTCCGTCCCTACCTATCAATTACCGTCCGTTTCCTATCAATACCGTCCGTCTACTATCAATAAGTACTAATCGTCCGTCTACTATCATAACGTCCGTCTCTACAATACCGTCCGTCTCTATCAATACCGTCGTCTCTATCTATACATACCGCCTCTCCTATCATACGTCCGTCCACCGTCCGTCTCCTATCAATATCCCACCGTCCGTTACCTATCAATACCGTCCGTCTCCTATCAATACGCGTCCGTCTCCTATCCAATACCGTCCGTCTACTTGAATACCGTCTGCTCCTATCAATACCGTCTGTCTCCTATCAATAACGTCCATCTCCTCAATACAGTCCGTCCCTATCAATACCGTCCGTTCTCCTATCAATACCGTCCGTCTATAATCAATACCCGTCCATCTCCTATCAATAAAGTCGTTATCTATCAATACCGTCCGTCTCCTATCAATAACGTCCGTCTCCTATCAATACCGTCCGTCTCTCTCAATACCGTCGTCTCCTATCAATTACCATATCCGTCTCCTATCAATACCGTCCGTCTCCTATCAATACCGTCCGTCCTCCTATCAATACCGTCCGTTCCTATCAATACCGTGTCTCCTATCAATTGACCGTACAGTCTCTACTATCAATACCGTCGTCTCCTATCAAATTACCGTACGTATACCTATCAATACCGTCCGTTCTAATCATAGTCCGTCTCCTATCCAATACGTCCGTCTCCTATCAATACAGTCCGTCTCCTATAAACGTCTCCTATCAAAACGTCCTCTCATCAAATACGTTCAGTTTCCTATCAATACCGGTCAGCTCTACTATCAATACCACTAAGGTATCTCTATCAATAACGTCTGCTTTCAATATGATCTATCATATCATACGTCCGTTCCTATCAATACGTCCGTATCGATCTACCGTCTATTCCTAGTAATACCGCAATATCTCGTCCTTTAATAATAGCCACATAAATACCGTTTACACATACCGAATCTACCGTACGATCCTATCCAATACCGTCCGTTCCTCCTATCAATTTACCGTCCGTTCTACTATCAATACCGGTCCGTTACATCAATACCGTCCGATTACTCCATACCGTCTGTCTCCTATCAATACGTACTACGTTCTCGATACAATACAGTCTCGTCGCCTATCAATACCGTCCGCTCTTATCGTAGCCTACCGTCGTCTCCCTATCAATACCGCGTCTACCTCTATCAATACGCCCCCCCCAGTCACGTCGTCCACTACTAAAAGGCGTCAACCGTTACTTCATACCAATAACGTCGTCTCCTACCAATACCGTCCGTCTCTCCTATCAATAACGTGTCTCCTATTCCAATACGTCTGTCTCCTATCAATAACGCCCGTCTACTATCAATACCATCCGTCTCCTACCAATACCGTTTGTCTCCTATCATACGTCCGTTTAATCAATACCGTCTGTCTCCTATCAATAACGTCCGTCTCCTATCAATACGTCCGTTTACTATCAATACGTTGTCTCCATATGCAATACCGTCCGTTCTCTATCAACTACCGTCGTTTAATATCAATACCGTCTGTCTCTATCAATACCGTCCGTCTCCTATCATACCGTCCGTCTCCTATCAATACCGTTCGTTTACTATCAATACGTCTGTTCTATCAATAACGTCCGTCTCCATCAATACCGTCCGTTCTCCTACAATACCGTCCGTCCTCCTCCTATCAATACGTCGTCTCTATCAATACCGTCCGTCTCCTACCAATACTGTCCGTCTCTATCAATACGTCCGTCTCCTATCAATACCGTCCGTTTCCTAGGTGCTTCTTCCAGTTAAAGCAGTAGGAGCTCTTTACGAGTTTGCCACATGGCATAGGAGGCAGCTAGAAAGGATCAGTTGGACATTGCCCATGATAAATGCTGTACCATGCTTTTATCTGGAAGATTGAGAGATGAGGGACATTTAATTAAATTTTTTTCTGGAGTGGTGTATACACGGAAATGGAGTGAGGAAGGGAATGCTGGGGTCTAGGTTAGGATCACTTAGAAAGGAAAGTCCTACATAGGGCAGCACAGTGGCTCAGCGGTTAGCACTGATACCTTGCAGCTTTGAAGTCTGAGTTCGATTCCACCCTTGGACACATCTGCAAGGAGTTTGTATGTTCTCCCCGTGCTGCGTGGGTTTCATCCGGGCACTCGGTTTCCCCCACAATCATAAAGACATACTGATAGGTGTATGTGTCAAATAAATTTGCATAGATTGTAAGCTCTTCAGGGCAGGGCCTGATGTGAATGTATACATGGAATGTGAAGCGCCACGGAAGATGTTGGCGCTATATAAATCCACAATAATATAATAAACTTTGTTTATCCAGTGTCTGGCCTATAAGTTTGTGTTACAAGATGTAGTTTAATGTTTCCATACAAATGTGGTATTACCACTGGGAGACCTTCAATTCCTCTAACACTGGAGAATTTTTCCATGTGTATTTTTCCAGCGGCAGCTCTAGTGGCCCATAAAAAATGTATATGGAATAAAATAATCGTGGACTTTTCTGGCAGAGCCACGGGTTTCCGCATTCGACTGGATCAATCCAGAATTACAGGACTATAAAGGAGAGGCACAGCGATGAGATGATAGCAGAACTCACCTAACAGGAGAGGGTCTCACCTGATACCTTCCAAGGTTATGTCAAGGTGATGAGAATTAAAGTCAATTTACTGAGGTTTGTAGAAATGGATAGAAACATTTGTTACATTTTCTCTTATATAAAAGGAAAACTTTCTTTTCCCTGGAATTTACCTTGAATATTTATTGCCTGTGTCTCCAGAGCTAGATTGACAGCCGCACTAAAGACAAGTATGTAAAGATTCCTGGACAGTCGGGTATTAAGCAGCGGCTAAACAGCCTGCTCTGTTTAAATGGATAGGTAGAAACTCCAGCAATAGTATCTATCACAGCGCAGTTAAGCAATGCGATTGGAGGATCACTTGACAGGGTATAATCCATGGGTATTCTTCCTTTAGGCAAAAGGAGCCATAGCTGATGGTTCGCCATGGTTTTACAGGGCATCCAATCGCATATACACATCATATACGCATCATATATGCACCATATACGCACCATATACGCAGCATATACACATCATATACACAATCATAGACACATCATAGACACATCATATATACAACATATACACATCATATACACATCATATACACATCATATATACAACATATACACATCATATACGCATCATATATGCACCATATACGCACCATATACGCAGCATATACGCAGCATATACACATCATATATACAGCATATACGCATCATATACGCACCATATACACACATATACACATCATATACCACATCATATACACATCAATACACATCATAGACATCATATATACACATATACACATCATATACACATCATATACACAGCATATACACATCATATATACAACAATATACACACATTATACACATAAATACAAACATATACACTTATATACACATCATAAACATAATACACAACATATACACTTCATATACACATCATATATAAGCATATACACATCATATACACATCATATAAAAATATACACATCATATACACATCATATACACAGCACATACACAGCACATACACATCACATACACAGCACATACACATCATATACACAGCATATACACATCATATACACACCATATACACATCATATATACAGCATATACACATCATATACACATCATATATACAACATATACACATCATAACACATCATATACACAGCACATACACAGCACATACACATCACATACACAGCATACACATCATATACACAGCATATACACATCATATACACAGCATATACACATCATATGCACATCATATGCACAGCATACGCACAGCATACGCACAGCATACACATCACTACACAGCACACCCACACAGCACACACACATCATACACACAGCACCACACATATACACACAATCATACTCACGTATACACACAGCATACACACAGCATACACACAGCATACACACACACACACACATCACACACACAGCAATACACACAGCATACACACATCATCACACATCATACACATATCATACACACAGATATACACACCATATACACACCATATACCACATCATTACACAGCCTATTACACATCATATACACAGCACTAGACACATCACATAAACAGCATATACACAGCATATTACAAAGCATATACACAGCATATACACATCACATACACATCACATACACAGCATATATACAATCATATACACATCATATACAACATCATATACAATTCATAACAGCATTACACAATTACATACAGCATAGGGAGAATGCTTGGGACTGTGTGTTACCGTGGCCGGCCCCTATATGGGAAAACTATCGCAGCTCATTTTTTCCTGAACAGACTGCGAGTCCGACGGCCGCATGATCATTCAGGAAAAAGAGGCTACACACACTGCTGATAAGTCCGATACCATCGGATCCTCTAGTATTGCCTAGTGTGTGTAACTAGCTTTATGCTGTCTTAAAGGAATGTGCTGTTCTTTTCATGCTATTATTGTTCGCCAATGGACTGAAAACGTAACCATATATAAACACTAATCCGTTTTAACACGCAAAACGATCGGCGTCGTTAAAAAGTGCACACTAGTGTTGACCAATTGATCAGGCCACACATGCCGTGCAATGGCGTCCGAAGAGCTTGATCTAATATTTAGAGCGCATAAGATCATCAGGTTTTGGGGTTTTTTTGCAAATTGCATTCACACCAATAGTGCAACATAGTGTGAAATGTGTAATAGTGCAACACAGTGTGGAATGTGTAATAGTGCAACATAGTGTGAAATGTGTAATATTACAACACCGTGTGAAATGTGCAAAGTGCAACATAGTGTGTGAAATGTGTAAAGTGTGAAAGTGTAATAGTGCAAATAGTGGTGAAATGGAATAGTGCAACATAGTGTTGAATGTGTTAATAGTGTGAAATGTGTAATAGTGCAACATAGTGTGAAATGGGTAATAGTGCAAAATAGTGTGAAAGTGTGAAATGTGTAATAGTGCAACACAGTGTGAAATGTGTAATAGTGCAACACAGTGTGAAATGTGTAATAGTGCAACACAGTGTGAAATGTGTAATAGTGCAACACAGTGTGAAATGTGTAATAGTGCAACACAGTGTGATATGTGTAATAGTGCAACAAAGTGTGAAATGTGTAATAGTGCAACATAGTGTGATATGTGAAATAGTGCAACATAGTGTGAAATGTGTAATAGTGCAACACAGTGTGAAATGTGTAATAGTGCAACACAGTGTGAAATGTGTAATAGTGCAACACAGTGTGAAAAGTGTAATAGTGCAACACAGTGTGAAATGTGTAATAGTGCAACACAGTGTGAAATGTGTAATAGTGCAACACTGTGTGAAATGTGTAATAGTGCAACATAGTGTGATATGTGTAATAGTGCAACATAGTGTGAAATGTGTCATAGTGCAACACAGTGTGAAAAGTGTAATAGTGAAACACAGTGTGAAATGTGTAATAGTGCAACACAGTGTGAAATGTGTAATAGTGCAACACAGTGTGAAATGTGTAATAGTGCAACAGAGTGTGAGATGTGTAATAGTGCAACACAAGTGTGAAATGTGTAATAGTGCAACACAGTGTGAAAAGTGTAATAGTGCAACACGTGTGAAATGTGTAATAGTGCAACACAGTGTAAAATGTGTAATAGTGCAACACAGTGTGAAATGTGTAATAGTGCAACACAAGTGTGAATGAAGTGTAATATGTGCAACATAGTGTGAAATGTATAATGTGCAACACAGTGTGAAATGTGTGTGGTCCGATCTAGTGTGAAATGTGTGTGTCCGATCTAGTGTGAAATGTGTGTGTGTCCGATCTAGTGTGAAGTGATCCCTCTTAAAGCGATAATACTGCTCCACAACACAAATGACTTGTAATTATTTCTGTTAAAGGGATTAGTGTGCCTTTAATTCACATTAAAACAAAGTGATGTAAGAACATGAAACGTTACTGTGAACAGGCTGGGAGGAGTTAATCCTCCGTCTGCGGAACCTATCAGACGTTAGCGGTGGGAATTAACGTTTATTGTAACATCACACGCACTCACAACTTATGTTTTCTAAGAGAAAAAAAAAAAGGCGAAAAAAAACCACAGACGTCTTACGTGAATATGAAAAGCCAATGAAAGGGAAATTATCATAACGAATTAAAATAAATATTCAGGACTCGCTATTTCTAAAGGTAATTTGGCTTTTATTTTTTAACGAGTTGCTTCTACATTGTAGCAATTTATCGAAAAATCTCCAGCGACCAAATCACAGATCCTGCCCCTGTGTTCATGGTTATTTGCTGGGGGGGGGGGGACATTCCGTTCTTATAGAACCTGCCACAAAACAGAGCGGTTAGGGGATCCGTTCATTTAAAATCGGAATTAGGGCACGGCCACACTGAAACGCAAATGCAATGCATGCGATTTCATGTGGCGATTTTGTTGCGTTTGCGATTCTTCAATAAGTATAGGAAATCGCATGCCGATTGCGATTAAAAATGCAGAACGCAAAACGTATCGCACCGAGAAAAACGCGTGTTTTTTTTGCGTTGCCGCATTTCAATGATTTTTTAAAAACGCAAGACGCAAACGCAAAAAAGGCCTAGCCCTTAACGAGGTTTTTAACCTGGGACAGGCCAGGCCACAACAGCTAAACCATGGGTAGAAACCAGACCACTCTCTGGACCCATGTCTCTAGCCTGACCATTGGATGATCCCGTCCGCCCAGGACCCACCCCACACACACCCACGCTGGGTTACATGGGCCACACACCATAAGGATGTGAATAGTTTATGATATTGCCTGCACTGAGACCACAATGTACCGCACTTGTGTATGCACGGAATCACGTACTGGTTGCTTTGCGATCACGACTGGCCAGGATTCTCAATCAGAGCGCATGCGATTGTGCACAAAAAATGCGATGGCATGCGCTCCGGTTTTTTAAATGCATCGCTCCCTAGCGCACTGGCGCACATCAACTGGCACTGGCGCACAATCAACTGGGTCACACTAGTGTGGGCTTTTAAAAGCAGTTTAATAATGTCTTGCCTCCAAGTACCAAATTTTGACCATAAAAAATGCATCAAATGTCCTCCACACACACACACTTAACACGAGATATTTCCATAATATTATTTATATTCTAATATTCTTATATATTCCACACACCTCTGACTACATCTCCCAGCATTCCCAGCCAACCACAGATATTAACTTTAATGCCAGAGCCCACCCATCAGCATGGCTCAATTGTCTGGGGTCTCTTTCATGTCCGACCCAAAATGACGGTGTTTTGGTAAAATCCTCCATCAGTCTATCGTTTCTGTTTAACTGTAAAGATCATCATTGCAGCGAACAAACACTAAAATTCCCCCCCCCGCCTCATTACAATGCTGGCTTTCTATTTCCAACTTAATGTTGTTGTTCCTCCAACCTCCCGCTGGTATAAATTAAAGCGTGGGCGGGTTACTCTGTGATTTGTGATCACGTAGACTCGCCGCTTCCTTGCAGATAAATATGCCCAGAAAACGTTTCACACTTGCGGGGATTTTTTTTTTTTAGGTTTAAACACATTTAGTAGATTTATATAGATACAGCTATTAGAGCAGTGTGGCAGTTCCGTATTTCTTCTGAGCGTCTACAAATGATAATGGTGCGTTATATATATATTATATATATTTTTTAACCGGCGCAAACAGACAGGGAACCATTTATTCATTTTCTCTCAATTCCTATCCAAATCTAAATGACGTGATCATCGCTGATCGGTTTTAAATGAACCCACACGAAAATACCGTGAAATGGTAAATGTAACCATAGGATTGCGGTGTACAGATGATACTGGGGGGGACTCCACCATCTTTAGGATAAACGAATTTACCTCACTGACAGACTAGAAACTGCAGAATAAAACTAGAAAGTGAAAAGAAACTTGAATGGTCTTGAATGCGACATTGTGGAAGGGAGTGCGAGTATCTGCGCTACAGGTTTTAAAACATTAAAAACATTGCTATACTCATAAAATAGGACGTTTAAATTCATAATTCACTTGAATAAACACAAATCATTTTATTATTGTGTGTGTGTGCCATGGTAACATAGGTGTTATGCCATAGGTGTTGGAGGGTATCAGTAGGTGTGTGTACCTGTGTCTGTGTGGTGTTGGAGG
This sequence comes from Hymenochirus boettgeri, assembly GCA_019447015.1. NCBI lineage: Eukaryota > Metazoa > Chordata > Amphibia > Anura > Pipidae > Hymenochirus > Hymenochirus boettgeri. The sequence continues at coordinate 483,855 of JAACNH010000020.1, forward strand.
TACCTAACGGAAGTTAGGGGGAGTTGTGTGAGTGTATCAGTGTGTTTGTACCTGTGGGTGGGTGTACCTGTGGGTGGGTGTACCTGTGGATGTGTGTACCCGTGGGTGTGTGTACCTGTGGGTGGGTTGTACCTGTGGGTGGGTTGTACCGTGGGTGGGTGTACCCGTGGGGGGGTGTACCTGTGGGTGGGTGTACCTGTGGAGTGGTGTTGTTACCGTGGGTGGGTGTATGGTGGGTGCTTGGTGTACCTTGGGTGTGGTGTACCGTGGTGGTGTGGTACTGTGGGTGGGCTGTAACGTGGGTGGGTGTCCTGTGGTGGGTGTTAGTGGGGGGGGTCCTGTGGGTGGGTGTACCTGTATCCCTGAAACCTTGGAATGTTTAATTTGGATTTGGAGCCATTATAGTCAATGGGAAATGATCACAATTTTTGCTGATAACACGATAACGCTTCCAGGTTGTACCGCATGTCCGTACAGAATTCCGTGTCTCTAGCCGGCGAAAAATGTGGGAGAAGATACAGTCTGAAAGCAGACGAATGAAAGGGAAGGAGAAATAGAAAAACAGGATGTCGGCAAATTATAATGTATCATTTACTACGGGATTTTTTTACATAAATCATTATAAAGTAATGGAAATGTTTACAAATGTAACAGGTCCAAGTTCTTCCTCATTCAGCCCCTCTTTTACCACAGAGAGATACAAAGTAGCTATTCTAGAAATCTCACGAGCATGTCCAGGTCACAAAGGAGGAGGGGGCAAGACACTGGGGACTTTGTTAATGGGAAGAAAGACACAATTAAAGAAATGACATTAGTAGGAAAGTGATGTGTCTAAATCAGCAATTCTGGGTTATTAGTCAAGCAATATCAACAAATCCCAGGTCCAATCTAATACATCAACAAGTCCAAAGACAGTCAGCCCAGTTTATCTAGACCTGTTCCTTATCTTTTCAGATTCTTGTTGGGAATGTGGCTGGATAAAAATAGTTATGGAACTTGTATAAAGACAATGTAATAACAATATATTTAACTATAGAATGGAACGCACACGGTTTGTTTGAATAAACTTAAAAGTACACAAAATATTTATCTTAACTGCTATCATATTGCTGGTATTAATAAATGGTGTACTTGATCTGTGTAGTATGGTGGCTTTTCAGACAAATAGGTCCGATAATAAATGTGGTTAACAGAAATAAAAAAAATAAATAGGGTTTCATGTGCGCCACCGACAAATCCTCCTAAGTTCTAAATCAATACACAGCACAAGAATAAAACTCAATTATTGTTCATACTTAATTTGTAACATACACTTAATATAAAGAGGGCTCCCCATATTCAACAGGCTTCTCCCTAATATCAGGACACGTCATCGACACTGCAGCCGCCATCGACCCTTCTTCATCTATTCTCCTGACTCCTCTTCCTTCAATTCCAGCCTAACCTATCTCTTAACTTGTCCAAGACACTGGTATTTTTCCTTTATTTAAAAATGCGTGTCTCCCAATATACCTAAAAAAACCTCTCGACGTTTGTGTAATTGTGTCTTTGAAGCATGTTATTGAAAATTCGGCTTGCAATAATATCAATTCTCCTATCAATACCGTCCGTCTCCTATCAATACCGTCCGTCTCCTACCAATACCGTCCGTCTCCTACCAATACCGTCCGTCTCCTATCAATAACGTTCGTCTCCTATCAATACCGTCTGTCTCCTATCAATAACGCCCGTCTACTATCAATACGTCCGTAACATATCAATACCGTCCGTCTACTATCAATACCGTCGTCTACTATCAGTAACGTCCGTCTACTACCAATACCGTCCGTCTTCTCTATCAATACCGCCGTCTCCTATCAATATACCGTCCGTATCCTACTCAATACCGTCCGTCTCCTATCAATACCAAGTCGTCCTACTATGAATACCGTCCGTCTCCTATCAATACCGTCTCCTCTCCTATCAATACCGTCCGTCTACTTCAATACCGTCCGTCTACTATCAATACCGTCCGTTCTCCTATCAATACCGTCCGTCTCCTTCAATACCGTCCGTTCTCCTATCAATACCGTCCGTCTCTTCAATAATGTCCGTCTCCTATCAATATAAACGTCCGTCTCTACATCAATAACGTCCGTCTCCTATCAATACCGTCCGTCTACTATCAATACCGTCCGTCTCTATCAATCCCGTCCGTCTCCTATCAATACCGTCCACGTCCGTCTCCTATCAATTTTTTACCGTCCGTCGTCTCCTATCAATACAGTCCGTTCTCCTATCAAACGTCCGTATCCGTATACCGTCCGTCTACTATGGATAAGTCTGTCTCCTATCAATACCGTCTGTCTCATCAATAACGTCCATTCCTTTCAATACCGTCCGTCTCCTATCATACCGTCCGTCTCCTATCATACCGTCCGTCTACTATCAATACGTCCATTCCTATCAAACCGTCCGTCTACTATCAAACCGTCGTCTCCTATCAATACCGTCCGTTTCCTATCAATACCGTCCGTCTACTATCAATACCGTCCGTCTCCTATCAATACCATCTGTCTCCACTATCACAATACCGTCCGTCTCCTATCAATAACGTCCCCGTTCCTATCAATACCGTCCGTCTCCTATCAATACCGTCCGTATCCTATAAATACCGTCCGTTCACTATCAATACCGTCCGTCTCCTATCAAACCGTCCGTCTCTATCAAACCGTCCGTTTCTACTATCAATAACGTACGTCTCCTACAATAGTCCGTCTCCTAATACGTCCGTCTCCTATCAATACCGTCCGATCTCTATCAATCCGTCCGTCTCCTACAATACAGTCGTCTACTATCAATACGTCGGTCTACTATCACTACCGTCACGTCTCCTATCAATACCGTCCGTCTCTATCAATACCGTCCGTCTCCTATCAATACGTCCGTTTCTCCTATCAATACCGTCCGTCTCTATCAATACCGTCTGTTCTCTATCAATACCGTCCGTCTACTATCAATTACCGTCCGTCTACTATCAATAACACCGTTCCCTACCATACCGCCGTCTCCTATCAATACCGTCCGTCTCCTATCAATACCGTCCGTCTACTATGAATACCGTCCGTCTCCTATCATACCGCCGTCTCTACCAATACCGTCTGTTACTATCAATACAGTCGTCTCAATACCGTCTTCTGTTCTCCTATCAATACCGTCCGTATACTATCAATACCGTCCGTCTCCCTATCATACCGTCCGTCTCCTATCAATACCGTCCGTCTCCTACCAATACCGTCCGTCTACAATACCGTCCGTCTCCTACAATAACGTGTCTCTATGCATACAGTCTGTTCCTATCAATAACGCCCGTCTACATCAATACCATCCGTCTCCTACCAATACCGTTTGTCTCCTATCAATACCGTCCGTTTACTATCAATACCGTCTGTCTCCTATCAATAACGTCCGTCTCCTATCAATACCGTCCGTTTACTATCAATACCGTCTGTCTCCTATCACTACCCGTACGTCTACTACAATACGTCCGTCTCCTATCAATCCACGTCCGTCTACTATCAATAACGTCCGTCTCCTATCAATACCGTCCGTCTCCTATCAATACCGTCCCATCATACGTCCGTCTCCTATCAATAACCGTCCACCGTCCGTCCCTACTACAATCCCGGCATCTCCTATCAATACCGTCCGTCTCCGTCAATACCGTCCGTCTACAATATCGAAGAAAATATCCGTCTGTCTCATATTCAATACCGTCTGTCTCCTATCAATAACGTCCTCTCCTTCAATACCGTCCGTCTCTATCAATACCGTCCTTCCCCTATCATACCGTCCGTCTACTATCAATACCGTGCCATCTCCTATCAATACTACGTCCGTCTACTATCAATACCGTCCGTCTCCCTATCATACCATCCGTCTCCTATCAATCCGTCCGTCTATATCATACGTCCGTCTCCTAATCAACCTCGTCTATATCATACCGTCGCCTCCTATCAATACCGTCCGTCTCCATCATACCGTCCCGTCTCCTATCAATACCGTCCGTCTCCTATCAATACCGTCCGTCTACTATCAATACCGTCCGTACTCCTATCAATACCGTCCTTCACTATCAATACTCCGTCTCCTATCATAACGTCCGTCTCCTCCAATCCTCCTCCATATCATACCGTCCGTCTCCTATCAATACCGGTCCGTCTCCTATCAATACCGTCCGTCTCCTAATCAATACCGTCCGTCTCCTATCATACCATACCGTCCGTCTCCTATCAATACCGTCCGTCTCCTATCAATACCGTCCGTCCTCCTATCATAACCGTCCGTCTCCTATCACATACCGTCCTCCCATCAATACCTTCTTGTCTCTTCCTACAAACCGTCCGTCTAACTTCATACGTCCGTCTACTATCAATACATCCTGTCTCCTACCCTAACCTCCGTCTCCTATCAATACCGTCCGTCTCCTCATCAATAACTCCGTCCGTCATATGAATACGTCCGTCTCCTATCAATACCGTCCGTCTACTCTCAATAACCGTCTGTCTCTATCACTAAAACCCGTCCGTCTCCTATCAATAACCGTCTGTCTATCCTCTCAATACCGTCCGATCTACTATCAATACCGTCCGTCTCCTATCAATACCGTCCCGTCTCCTATCAATACTGTACATCAATACCGTCCGTCTCCTACCAATACCTGTCCGTTCTCTTACCATACCGTCGCTCCTATCAATAACGTTCGTCTCCTATCAATACCGTCTGTCTCCTAATATAACGCCGTCTACGATCATACCATCCGTCTCTACAATACCGTTTGTCCCTATCAATCCGTCCTACTATCAATACCGTCTGTCTCCTATCAATAACGTCCGTCTCCTATCAATACCGTCCGTTTAACTATCAATACCGTCTGTCGCCTAGCATACCATCCGTCTTCCTATCATACCGTCCGTTTACTATCAATACCGTCTGTCTCCTATCAATACCGTCCGTCTCCTATCAATACCGTCCGTCTACTATCAATACCGTCTGTCTCCTATCAATACCGTCCGTCTCCTATCAATACCGTCCGTCTCCTACCAATACCGTCCGTCTCCTATCAATACCGTCCGTCTCCTATCAATACCGTCCGTCTCCTACCAATACTGTCCGTCTCCTATCAATACCGTCCGTCTCCTATCAATACCGTCCGTTTCCTAGGTTGCTTCTTCCAGTTAAAGCAGTAGGAGCTCTTTACGAGTTTGCACATGTGCATAGGAGGCAGCTCAGAAAGGATCAGTTTGACATTGCCCATGATAAATGCTGTCACCACTGCTTTTATCTGGAAGATTGAGAGATGAGGGACATTTAATTAAATTTTTTTCTGGAGTGGTGTATACACGGAAATGGAGTGAGGAAGGGAATGCTGGGGTCTATGGTTAGGAATCACTTAGAAAGGAAAGTCCTACATAGGGCAGCACAGTGGCTCAGCGGTTAGCACTGATACCTTGCAGCTTTGAAGTCCTGAGTTCGATTCCACCCTTGGACACATCTGCAAGGAGTTTGTATGTTCTCCCCGTGCTTGCGTGGGTTTCATCCGGGCACTCCGGTTTCCCCCACAATCATAAAGACATACTGATAGGTTGTATGTGTCAAATAAATTTGCATAGATTGTAAGCTCTTCAGGGCAGGGCCTGATGTGAATGTATACATGGAATTGTGAAGCGCCACGGAAGATGTTGGCGCTATATAAATCCACAATAATAATAATAACTTTGTTTTATCCCAGTGTCTGGCCTATAAGTTTGTGTTACAAGATGTAGTTTAATGTTTCCATACAAATTGTGTTATTACCACTGGGAGACCTTCAATTCCTCTAACACTGGAGATTTTTCCATGTGTATTTTTCAGCGGCAGCTCTAGTGGCCCATAAAAAATGTATATGGAATAAAATAATCGTGACATTTTCTGGCAGAGCCACGGGTTTCCGCATTCAGACTGGATCAATCCAGAATTACAGGACTATAAAGGAGAGGCACAGCGATGAGATAGCAGAACTTCACCTAACAAGAGAGGGTCTCACCTTGATACCTTCCAAGGTTATGTCAAGGTGATGAGAATTAAAGTCAATTTACTGAGGTTTGTAGAAATGGATAGAAACATTTGTTACATTTTCTCTTATATAAAAGGAAAACTTTCTTCTTCCCTGGAATTTACCTTGAATATTTATTTGCCTCTGGTGTCTCCAGAGCTTAGATTGACAGCCGCACTAAAGACAAGTATGTAAAGATTCCTGGACAGTCAGGGTATTAAGCAGCGGCTAAACAGCCTGCTCTGTTTAAATGGATAGGTAGAAACTCCAGCAATAGTATCTCTCACAGCGCAGTTAAGCAATGCGATTGGATGGATCACTTGAACAGGGTATAATCCATGGGTATTCTTCCTTTGAGGCAAAAGGAGCCATAGCTGATGGTTCGCCATGGTTTTACAGGGCATCCAATCGCATATACACATCATATACGCATCATATATGCACCATATACGCACCATATACGCAGCATATACACATCATATACACATCATATACACATCATATACACATCATATACACATCATATATACAACATATACACATCATATACGCATCATATATGCACCATATACGCACCATATACGCAGCATATACGCAGCATATACACATCATATATACAGCATATACGCATCATATACGCACCATATACACATCATATACACATCATATACACATCATATACACATCATATACACATCATATATACAACATATACACATCATATACACATCATATACACAGCATATACACATCATATATACAACATATACACATCATATACACATAATATACACAACATATACACTTCATATACACATCATATACACATAATATACACAACATATACACTTCATATACACATCATATATACAGCATATACACATCATATACACATCATATATACAACATATACACATCATATACACATCATATACACAGCACATACACAGCACATACACATCACATACACAGCACATACACATCATATACACAGCATATACACATCATATACACAGCATATACACATCATATGCACATCATATGCACAGCATACGCACAGCATACGCACAGCACATACACATCACATACACAGCACACACACAGCACACACACATCATACACACAGCACACACACATCATACACACATCATACTCACAGTATACACACAGCATACACACAGCATACACACAGCATACACACAGCACACACACATCACACACACAGCATACACACAGCATACACACATCATACACACATCATACACATATCATACACACAGCATATACACACCATATACACACCATATACACATCATATACACAGCATATACACATCATATACACAGCACATACACATCACATACACAGCATATACACAGCATATACAAAGCATATACACAGCATATACACATCACATACACATCACATACACAGCATATACACATCATATACACATCATATACAACATCATATACATATCATATACACAGCATATACACAATTACATACAGCATAGGGAGAATGCTTGGGACTGTGTGTTACCGTGGCCGGCCCCTATATGGGAAAACTATCGCAGCTCATTTTTTCCTGAACGACTGCGAGTCCGACGGCCGCATGATCATTCAGGAAAGAGGCTACACACACTGCTGATAAGTCCCGATACCATCGGATCCTCTAGTATTGCTAGTGTGTGTAACTAGCTTTATGCTGTCCTTTAAAGGAATGTGCTAGTTCTTTTCACTGCTTATTATTGTTCGCCAATGGACTGAAAACCGTAACCATCCTATAAACACTAATCCGTTTTAACACGCAAAACGATCGCGCGTTAAAAAGTGCACACTAGTGTTGACCAATTGATCAGGCCACACTGCGTGCAATGGCGTCCGAAGAGCTGTGATCTAATATTTAGAGCGCATAAGATCATCAGGTTTTGGGGTTTTTTTTGCAAATTGCATTCACACCAATAGTGCAACATAGTGTGAAATGTGTAATAGTGCAACACAGTGTGGAATGTGTAATAGTGCAACATAGTGTGAAATGTGTAATAGTACAACACCGTGTGAAATGTGCAATAGTGCAACATAGTGTGAAATGTGTAATAGTGTGAAATGTGTAATAGTGCAACATAGTGTGAAATGTGTAATAGTGCAACATAGTGTGAAATGTGTAATAGTGTGAAATGTGTAATAGTGCAACATAGTGTGAAATGTGTAATAAGTGCAACAAGTTGAAATGTGTAATGTGCAACACAGTTGGTGAATGTGTAATAGTGCAACACAGTGTGATAGTGTAAATAGTTGCACAAGTGTGAACTGGTGTATAGTGCACATAGTTGATATGTGAAATGTGCAACAGAGTGTGAAATGTGTAAAATAGTGCAAACCGTGTGAAATGTGTAATATGGCCCCACATTGTGAAATGTGTAATAGTGCAACACAGTGTGAAATGTGTAATAGTGCAACACAGTGTGAAATGTGTAATAGTGCAACAGAGTGTGAGATGTGTAATAGTGCAACACAAGTGTGAAATGTGTAATAGTGCAACACAGTGTGAAAAGTGTAATAGTGCAACACAGTGTGAAATGTGTAATAGTGCAACACAGTGTAAAATGTGTAATAGTGCAACACAGTGTGAAATGTGTAATAGTGCAACACAAGTGTGAAATGTGTAATAGTGCAACATAGTGTGAAATGTATAATAGTGCAACACAGTGTGAAATGTGTGTGTGTCCGATCTAGTGTGAAATGTGTGTGTCCGATCTAGTGTGAAATGTGTGTGTGTCCGATCTAGTGTGAAGTGATCCCCTCTTAAAGCGATACTACTGCTCCACAACCACAAATGACTTGTAATTATTTCTGTAAAGGGATTAGTGTGCCTTTAATTCACATTAAAACAAAGTGATGTAAGAACATGAAACGTTACTGTGAACAGGCTGGGAGGAGTTAATCCTCCGTCTGCGGAACCTTTATCAGACGTTAGCGCGTGGGAATTAACGTTTATTGTACATCACACGCACTCACAACTTTCATGTTTTCTAAGAGAAAAAAAAGGCGAAAAAACTCACAGACGTCTTACGTGAATATGAAAAGCCACTGAAAGGGAAATTATCATAACGAATTAAAATAAATATTCAGGACTCGCTATTTCTAAAGGTAATTTGGCTTTTATTTTTTTAACGAGTTGCTTCCTACATTGTAGCAATTTATCGAAAAATCTCCAGCGACCAATCACAGATCCTGCCCCTGTGTTCATGGTTATTTGCGTGGGGGGGGGGGATCATTCCGTTCTTATAGACCCTGCACAATAACAGAGCGGGTTAGGGGATCCGTTCATTTTAAAATCGGAATTAGGGCACGGCCACACTGAAACGCAAATGCAATCGCATGCGATTTCATGTGCGATTTTGTTGCGTTTGCGATTTCTTCAATAAGTATAGGAAATCGCATGCGATTGCGATTAAAAATGCAGAACGCAAAACGTAATCGCACCGAAAAACGCGTGTTTTTTTTGCGTTGCCGCATTTTCAATGATTTTTTAAAAACGCAAGCGCAAACGCAAAAAAGGCCTAGCCCTTAACGAGGTTTTTAACCTGGGACAGGCCAGGCCACAACAGCTAAACCATGGGTAGAAACCAGACCACTCTCTTGACCCATGTCTCAGCCTGACCATTGGATGATCCCGTCCGCCCAGGACCCACCCACACCCACCCGCTGGGTTACATGGGCCACACACCATATCCAGGATGTGAATAGTTTATGATATTGCCTGCACTGAGACCACAATGTACCGCACTTGTGTATGCACGGAATCACGTACTGGTTGCTTTGCGATCACGACTGGCCAGGCATTCTCAATCAGAGCGCATGCGATTGTGCAAAAAATGCAGATGGCATGCGCTCCGGTTTTTAAATGCATCGCTCCCTAGCGCACTGGCGCACATCAACTGGCACTGGCGCACATCAACTGGGTCACACTAGTGTGGGCTTTTAAAAGCAGTTTAATAACTGTCTCTGCCTCCAAGTACCAAATTTTGACCATAAAAAATGCATCAAATGTCCTCACACACACACACTTAACACCGAGATATTTCCATAATATTATTTATATTTCTAATATTCTTATATATTCCACACACCTCTGACTACATCTCCCAGCATTCCCAGCCAACCACAGATATTAACTTTAAATGCCAGAGCCCACCCATCAGCATGGCTCAATTGTCTGGGGTCTCTTTCATGTCCGACCCCAAACATGACGGTGTAAAATCCTCCATCAGTCTATCGTCTTCTGTTTAACTGTAAAGATCATCATTGCAGCGAACAAACACTAAATATTCCCCCCCCCCCGCTCATTACAATGCTGTCGCTTTCTATTTCCAACTTACTGTTTGTTCCTCCAACCTCCCGCTGGTATAAATTAAAGCGTGGCGCGGTTACTCTGTGATTTGTAGATCACGTAGACTCGCCGCTTTCCTTGCAGATAAATATGCCCAGAAAACGTTTCACACTTGCGGGGATTTTTTTTTTTTAGGTTTTAAACACATTTAGGTAGATTTATATAGATACAGCTATTAGAGCAGTGTGGCAGTTCCGTATTTCTTCTGAGCGTCTACAAATGATACATGGTGCGTTATATATATTATATATATATTTTTTACACCGGCGCAAACAGACAGGGAACCATTTATTCATTTTCTCTCAATTCCTATCCAAATCTAAATGACGTGATCATCGCTGATCGGTTTTAAATGAACCCACAGAACATACCGTGAAATGGTAAATGTAACCATAGGATTGCCGGTGTACAGATGATACTGGGGGGGACTCCACCATCTTTAGGATAAACCGAATTTTACCTTCACTGACAGACTAGAAACTGCAGAATAAAACTAGAAAGTGAAAGTAGAAACTTTGAATTGGTCTTGAAATGCGACATTGTGGAAGGGAGTGCGAGTATCTGCGCTACAGGTTTTAAAACATTAAAAACATTGCTATACTCATAAAATAGGACGTTTAAATTTCATAATTCACTCTGAATAAACACAAATCATTTTATTATTGTGTGTGTGTGCCATGGTAACATAGGTGTTATGCCATAGGTGTTGGAGGGTATCAGTAGGTGTGTGTACCTGTGTCTGTGTGGTGTGGGTGGGTGTACCTGTGGGTGGGTGTACCTTGTGTGAGTGTATCAGTGTGTTTGTACCTGTGGGTGGGTGTACCTGTGGGTGGGTGTACCTGTGGGTGGTGTACCTGTGTGGTGTGTACCTGGTTGCGTTGTGTACCTGTGGGTGGGTGTACCTGTGGGTGGGTGTACCCGTGGGTGGGTGTACCTGTGGGGGTGGGTGGTAACCTGTGGATGTGTGTACCTGTGGGTGGGTGTACCTGTGGGTGGTTGTACCTGTGGGTGGGTGTGTGTACCTGTGGGTGGGTGTACCTGTGGGTGGGTGTACCTGTGGGTGGGTGTACCCGTGGGTGGGTGTACCTGTGGGTGGTGTACCTGTATCCCTGAAACCTTGGAATGTTTATATTTGGGATTTGGAGCCATTATAGTCAATGGGAAAAATGATCACAATTTTTGCTGATAACACGATAACGCTTCCAAGGTGTACCGCATGTCCGTACAGAATTCCGTGTCTCTAGCCGGAAAACTGTGGGAGAAGATACAGTCTGAAAAGCAGACGAATGAAAGGGAAGGAGAAATAGAAATAACAGGATGTCGGCCAAATTAATAATGTATCATTTACTACGGGATTTCTTTTACATAAATACATTATAAAGTAATGGAAATGTGTTACAAATGTCAACAGTCCAAGTTCTTCCTCATTCAGCCCCTCTTTTTACCACAGAGAGATACAAAGTAGCTATTCTAGATAAATCTGACTGAGCATGTCCAGGTCATACAAAGGAGGAGGGGGCAGACACTGGGGACTTTGTCTACTGGGAAGAAAGACACAATTAAAGAAATGACTTAGTAAGGAAAGTGATGTGTCTAAATCAGCAATTTCTGGGTTATTAGTCAAGTCAATATCAACAAATCCCCAGGTCCCAATCTAATACATCAACAAGTCCAAAGACAGCTCAGCCCAGTTTTATCTAGACCACTGTTCCTTATCTTTTCCAGATTCCCCTGTGTCTGGGAATGTGCCGCTGGATAAAACATAGTATTGGAACTTGTATAAAGACAATGTAATACCAATATTCTAACTATAGACCTGGAACGCACACGGTCTGTTTGCAATAAACTTACACGTACACAACCTATTTATCTCTGACTGCTTCACTATTCTTGGTCTTACCGATACATGGCTGTCACCCTCTGACTCTGTGTCACGTATGGTGGCCTTCCCTTCAGCCACACCACTAGGTCCGATAATAAATGTGGTACAGAAAATCAAAAATATCCGATATGTTCTCCTGTGCGCCTACCTCCTCCCTACAGCTTCCAACTCCTACCACTCACTGCAACCGACTAACCTCCCTTCATTGGTTCATCCCTTTAATTGTACCCTAACGAGCTTCCCCACTATTACAGAACAGGGTCTTTCATCCCTCCTATCCAGGACACGTATCACCACCTGCCCCCTCGACCCCATTCCCTCTCATCTTATTCCCCTGCACTCCTCTTCCTTCATTCCAGCCCTAACCTCTCTCTTTAACTTGTCCCAATCCACTGGTATTTTTCCCTCTATATTTAAACATGCCGTGGTCTCCCATATACCTAAAAAACCCTCCCTCGACCCGTCTGCTCTTTCCAGCTACCGGCCTGTCTCCCATCTCCCATTTGCTTCCAAACTACTGGAAACATGTCTATGGTGACCTGGTCAGTCACCTGTCTGCTAACCTCTCTTTACCACCTCCACTCAGGCTTCCGCCCTACCATCCACGGAAACTGCCCTACTAAAGTGACCAATGATCTACTTAATGCTAATCTAAAGGTCACTCTCTTTACTCATTCTTCTTGATCTGTCCTCTACTTTTTGATAATGTTCATCACCCTCTACTTCTCCAGATCCAGGCCTCCTTAGGTATCCAGGACACTTCTTGGCTATCCTTCTATCTCTCTGTAGGACCTTTAGTTGTTTTCCATCTGGAATTAGCTCCATCCTCGCCCCCCTCCCTGTGGGGGTCCCGCAAGGCTCGGTACTCGGTCCTCTTCTTTCTTCTCCATCTCAACCCATGGCCTTGGACAACTCATTAGTTCATTTGGGTTCCAGTATCACCTGTATGCGGATAATACCCAAATTTACATCTCTGGCCCCGGATCTCCCCACCCCCGACATCCCAGGTCCCCGACTGCCTTAGTCCCCATCTCTGCCTTCATGTCCTCCCGCTTCCTCAAACTTAACATGGACTGAACTTGTCCTTTTCACTCCTCAACGATCTTATTTTTCCCCTCCCTAGTCTTACTATTAATATTAACAACACCCCCATATCCCCATCTCCTCATGTCCACTGCCTGGGAAAAGCTAAATCTGATCTTTCTTCCAAACCTCATGTCAATTCGCTTGCCAACTCCTGTCGGCTTCCTCAACCAAAAACATCCCCGCATTCGACCCTTCCTCTCGAAGGAAGCTACAAAAATCCTATCCATGCCCTAATCACTATCCCGGCTAGACTCCTGCAACACACTCCTGTGTGGTTTACCAAACAACCGCCTGGCAAACCGCTTCAATCCATTCTCAACGTCTCTGCCCTGCTCATTCATTTCCTCTTCGCTAATGCCTCTCCTCTCTGTCAGTCCCTCCACTGCCGTCGCCATCACGCAAAGGATCCATTTCAAGCTGCTTACCTTATCCTATAAAGCCTATCCAACACGCCCCTCCATATATCTCACCCTATCCTATAAAGCACTATTCCAACACAACCCCTCCATATATCTCACCCTATCCTATAAAGCACTATCCAACACAAGCCCCTCCATATATCTCACCCTATCCTATAAAGCACTATCCAACACCGCCCCTCCTATATCTCACCCTCATCCTATAAACAGCACTATCCCACACACCCCTCCATATATCTCACCCTATCCTATAAGCCCTATCCAACACAGCCCCTCCATATATCTCACCCTAATCCTATAAAGCACTATCCAACACAGCCCCTCCATATACTCTCACCCTATCCTATAAAGCCTATCCCACACAGCCCTCCATATATCTCACCCTATCCTCATAAAGCAGTATCCAACACAGCCCCTCCATAATCTCACCCTATCCTATAAGCACTATCCAACACAGCCCTCCATATATCTCACCTTATCCTATAAGCATACCAACACAGCCTTCCATATATCTCACCCTATCCTAAAAAGCACTATCCAACACAGCCCTCCATATACTCACCCTATCCTATAAACACTATCCAACACACCCCTCCATATATCTCAACCCTATCCTATAAACTATCCAACACGCCCTCCATATATCTCACCCTATCCTATAAAGCACTATCCAACACAGCCCCTCCATATATCTCACCCTATCCTATAAGCACTATCCAACACAGCCCCCCATATATCTCACCCTATCCTATAAAGCGCTATCCAACACAAGCCCTCCATATATCTCACCCTATCCTATAAGCACTATCCAACACGCCCTCTCATATATCTCACCCTATCCTATAAGCACATCCAACACAGCCCCCTCCATATATCTCACACCCTATCCTATAACACATCAACACAGCCCCTCCATAATCTCACCCTATCCTATAAGCACTAATCCAACCAGCCCCTCCATATTCTCACCCTATCTATAAAGACTATCCAACACAGCCCTCCTATTCTCACCTATCCTATAAAGCACTATCCAACACAGCCCTCATAATCTCACCTATCCTATAAAGCACTATCCAACACAGCCCTCCATATATCTCACCTATCCATATAAAGCACTATCCAACACAGTCCCCTCCATAATCATCACCCTATCCTATAAAGACTAATCCAACACAGCCCTCCATATATCTCACCCTATCCTATAAAGCACTATCCACACAGCCCCTCCATATATCTCACCCTATCCTATAAGCACTATCCAACACAGCCCCTCCATATATCTCACCCTATCCTATAAAGCACTATCCAACACAACCCTCCATATATCTCACCCCATCCTATAAAGCACTATCCAACACAGCCCTCCATATATCTCACCCTATCCTATAAAGCACTATCCAACACAGCCCTCCAATATATCTCACCCTATCCTATAAAGCACTATCCAACACAGCCCTCCATATATCTCACCCTATCCTATAAGCATATCCAACACAGCCCTTCTATATCTCACCCTATCCTATAAAGCACTATCCAACACAGCCCCTCCATTATCTCATCTCACCCTATCCTAAAAGCACTATCCAACAACCAGCCCTCCATATATCTCACACCCTATCCTATAAAGCACTATCCAAACACACAGCCCCTCCATATACTCATCTCTCACCCTTCCTATAAAGCACTATCCAACACAGCCCTCATATATCTCACCCTATCCCTATAAAGCACTATCCCAACACACCCCTCTCATTATCTCACCCTATCTATAAGAGCTATCCAACACAGCCCTCCCTATATCTTCACCCTATACCTATAAAGCACTATCCAAACAAGCCCTCCATATATCTCACCCCTATCCTAAAGCACTATCCAACACCGCCCTCCATATTCTCACCTATCCTATAAGCACTACCAACACCGCCCTCCATATATCTCACCCCTATCCTATAAAGCACTATCCAACACAGCCCCTCCATATATCTCCCCTATCCTATAAAGCACTATCCAACACAGCCCCTCCATATCTCACCCATCCTATAAAGCACTATCCACACCCCTCCATATTCACTCACCCTATCCTATAAAGAGCTATCCACACAGCCCCTCCATTATCTCACCCTATACTATAAAGCACTATCCAACACAGACCCTCCATATATCTCACCCTATCCTATAAAGCCCTATCCCCACAGCCCTCCCTCCATATATCTCACCCTATCCTATAAGCACTATCCACCACAGCCCTCCATATATCTCACCCTATCCATAAAAGCACTATCCAACACAGCCCTCCTATATACTCACCCTATCCTATAAAGCACTATCCAACACAGCCCTCCATATATCCACCCCATCCTAAAAGCGCTATCCAACACAGCCCCTCCATATATCTCACCCTATCCTATAAAAGCACTATCCCACACCCCTCCATATATCTCACCCTATCCTATAAGCACTATCCCAACACATCCCTCCATATATCTCACCTATCCTATAAAGCACTATCCAACACAGCCCTCCATATATCTCACCCTATCCTATAAGCACTATCCAACACAGGCCCCTCCATATATCTCCCCCATCCTATAAAGCACTATCCAACACAGCCCTCCATATATCTCACCCTATCCTATAAAGCACTATCCAACACATCCCATCCATATATCGTCATCTCCCCTATCCTATAAGCGCTATCCAACACAGCCCCTCCATATATCTCACCCTATCCTATAAAGCACTATCCAAACCAGCCTCCATATATATCTCACCCTCACCTATAAGCCTATCCACCACACAGCCCCTCCATATATCTCACCTATCCTATAAAGCTCCAGTCCATAATCCATCGCCTGTCCAACACATCCCTCATATATCTCCTCACCATCCCTATAAAGCACTATCCACACCCATCCTCCATATATCTCACCCTAGTCCTATAAAGCACTATCCAACACAAGCCCCTCCATATATCTCACCCTATCCTATAAAGCAACTGATCCAACACAGCCCTCCATATATCTCACCCTATCCTATAAGCCAAGCCACATCATCCAAATCTACCTACACGACCCACAGTCATCTGTAATGGAAAAAGTTTTGGGTGGTTCTGGTAGATAACGAACTTAGCTATATGCAACAACATGCCACGGTATCAACGGCTTAAGCCTAGCAGAGATGATTGTGCTTGTATAAAAGGGGATAGATTCAAGGGAGAAAAATATTAATTCTCCCTCTTTACAAGGCACTAGGTACTAGCCCTCATTTTGAATATGCTGTGCGGGATTTGAATCCCTATGACACACGAGTTGACATCTTTGGAAATTGAGGCACTTCAGACGACAGGGGCAACTAAATTAATAATTGGAATGGAGGGGCTTGACTAGCAACAGATTAAGACAATTTTTGTTTTAGGGGCTTGGCTTACCCAGTTAAGAGGAAATCCCGCATTTTGCGTTGGGATCTGAAAAATGTCACTTTTATATAAATACTATAGCCCAAAAAGGGGGTGGCCCCGATTTTTTGTTTGCACAGTGGGGTGTTTTTTTTTTTAAATGTGTTTTTTTTTAAATTTTTTTATATAGTTTTTTTTTTTTTTAATTTTGTGCTTGGAGTTGTTTTAAGTTTTTTACAAATATATTTTTTAATTGAAATATTATTAATTAATAATGAAGTGTAAGCCTTTAACCCCCTCCATAACTATAGGGTTTAGTTCCCCTATCCTAAGAAATGACATTATTTGTTAAAGTTTAATATGCCTTGTCTTAATTTGTTTTTGTTCAGTGGGGTAAAAAATTGCCCTGTCTTGTAACATTAAAATGTATTACAAGAAAATACGTTTTTTTTACCCTAAAGGAATCACTGTTTTCCCCCTCCGTCCCAACTTTTTCCCGTCTGACACCCCTTGAAAGCCCCTTTTCCCCGTCGAGTTTTTTTTTCCGTTTCTTTCAGGGGGAGTTTTTTTTTTGCCGGGGTTTTGTTGGTTTTTTTTCCGCAGAACCGAAAATAGGCCTCCCCCAGGCCCCCCCGCCGGCGAGTGTTATTTGGGTATGCCCTTTTTCCGCCGGAACACACTTTTCCCATCGGCAACTTGGATGGCCCCCCAGAACCCCCAATGTTGGTCCCCCTGGTCCAGGTTTTTTGTTTTAAATTACCAATAACAATTACTGGTACACACAATTAACTGCCCTCCTCCCAGGCCCTTAATCCCGCATGGCTCCTCACAGATTCTATGCATAACAGGCAAGCCGTCCCAATACCTATCCACCCAAGCAGGGAACCCGCCCAAACCCCAATTGTTCCCCAAGAGGCATGCCCCCCTTCTCTTTCCCCCAGCTTTTTTAAAACCGGACAACTATTTGGCTTTTTTTTTATTTTGTTTTAAAAAAACCCTGGAAATTTCCCGCCCATTGTGGGAAAAAGGGGCCTTTTTTGGTTAGATGCCTGTTATTTTTTTTTTTTTTTTTTAAACAAACACTGTGGGCAGAAAGGAGAAACCTGGTGCCTTTGTTTTTTTTTTTTTACTATGGGGGTAAAAAAAAAAAAACAAAACAAATAAATTCCTATTTGGCCCTGTCTAAGAATAAACAGTTCCGGCCACTAATTCCAGTAAAAATTTGTGACAAATTTTTTATAAAAAAATTTTTGTTAAAAAACTAAAACCTGGAAAGCCTGATCATTGTGGAGCACTGCTGCTTTTAACAGAACAAATAAAGAAAGAGAACCTAACCTAAAATTTGAACAGAGAGAGACCGAGAAAACAGACAGAATAGGGAGAAAGAGACAAAAGACAGACAGACCCACAGACAGAGAAAAAACAGACCCCAAGGACGAAAGAAGA
This sequence comes from Hymenochirus boettgeri, assembly GCA_019447015.1. NCBI lineage: Eukaryota > Metazoa > Chordata > Amphibia > Anura > Pipidae > Hymenochirus > Hymenochirus boettgeri. Next base: position 502,550 of record JAACNH010000020.1, read on the forward strand.
CAGAACAGTTTGTGGTTCCCCCCCCCGTTTGGGGCCACGCCCCACCCACTCCCCCACTTACACATTGCCCCAAAAAAAATCAGGATGTGGGAAGCTTCCTTCTTCCCCCAACAATGCCAAAATTCCATCTTGGATTATCCATCTACAACTTTACCTGGGAAAAGGGCCAACAACCTTTTTTTTTTCCTTTTTTTTTGGATTGGCCCCCCCATTTAACCCGCCCACTGCTTTTTTCAGTAAGGTTTCCTCCCCTTCCCCACAATTGCCCAATACACTGGAAAATAATCAATCCTAACAAACTTTTTACTCTGGGGGAAAAAGCAAAAACTTTTTTCTTTTGGATTGGGGCCCATTAAACCTTCCCAACCAATGCTTCAAGTAAAAAAAGTGTCTCCCTTCCCACAATGCTTAAAATACAGCTTGGATATCACTACAAACTTTTAACTGGAAAAGCAAACCTTTTCCCCCTTTGTTTTTGATTGGGCCCATTTAATCCGCAAAATGCTCAATAAAAGTTCTCCCTCCCCACAATGCAAAAAATACAGCGTGGGATAATCTCTACAACCTTTTAATGGAACCCACCCCAAACTTTTCTTTTTTTGAGTTGGCCCCCCATTAAACTTCCGCAAAACATGGGCTTCAGTAAATGTTCCCCCTCTCCCCACATTGCCAAAATAAAACCAGCCTGGGATAATCCGCATCTCACTTACTGGGAAAATCAAAAACTTTTTCCCCTTTTTTGATTTGGCCCCCATTTAACCGCCAAACATGTTCATCAAGTTTTCCCTCCTCCCTTCCACAATGCAAATAAAAGCCATGGATATCATCCTTACCAACTTAACTGGGAAAAAGCCCAAACCTTTGTCCCTTTTTTATTGGGGCCATTAACCTCGCACATTGCTCAGTAAAAAGGTCTCTCCAAACAATTGTCACATACAAGCTGTGATTAAATCATTCTAACACTTTACTTGGGAAAAAGCCCGCAAACTTTGTTTTTTTGGATTGGCCTTAAACTTCGCACATGCTCCAGTAAGTCCCCCCCTCCTCCCACAAAATGCAAAGCCTAAAAGGAAAAAAAAAACTGTTTTTTAAACTGGTAAAAGCCATTGCCCCATTGCTCAGGAATGGTGGGGGATTTGGTAAGTGGGGGCCTTACAGCATCCTAACAGAAAGCAGCAACCCTAATTGGATATAAGACAATAAGGTAAAAATGGGCAAGCCAAAACTTCCCATGCCCCAGAAATTTTAAATACAATTTTTGAGAGGTTGTTGTCCCTATAAGCTCCCAATTTTTGAACCAGTCCTTCCCCATTTCAATCGTGGGGCGATTCCCTTTGTAGGTTTTAGTTAACTTTTTTGTATTTTTTTTTTTTATTTTCCCATAATGCCAATTTTTTACCAAACACTGTTTTGTTGTTTGTTTTTTTTGTTTTGTTAACACACTTTTAAATATAAATCTTTTTTTTTTTTGGTTACATATAATAAACCCCCCCTAATTCCATGGTTGTTATAAAAAAACCTTTTTTGACATTACAATATACAACGGAACTATGTATAAAAAATTACTTTTAAAGCCTACCCCCCACTACATAGTAACAAGTCCCTAAAAACTCATGGCCAATTCTCCCCACAAATGGGAAAAATAATTTTTTTACTAATTAAAGGAAGGGGTTTAATAGGGGCCATACCATGACTCCTGGGGTGGGGTCACGAAAGTAGGAATGGTGAATAGCCCCCTGTTTTTTTTTGGCTTTTTGGGGACAATGGGTTTCCAATGTTTTTTTTTAAATAGAATGAGTTTTGGAAAAAAGTCTTTGCTTTTTTCATTTTAAATCTTTTGTGAATCCCCTCATGTGTTCTTGTGTGGGTTTTTTTTTATTAACGAAAATGTCGTTACCCCTGGGGGAAATGGTTTTCTTTTTCGGTGACCGGCCCCAATGTAAGCACTAAAACATGTTTTTCCCCCCGATTTTCGCCCCCCGGACCATTGTTTTGCAAGGTGATGAAGGGCGGAAATGGGGTTTGGACCGAGCCTGGCCCCAGGAATTTAAAAAAACCCTGATCTAAGAAAAAAGCCATTCAAGCCCTCCCTGGAAAACCCAACCCATTTTTATTTTTTAATCCCACTCCCTGTTTGGGAACTCCCATCCCCCCCTTTTCCCTGTTTTAACTCAGGAACTAATTAAGAGCCCACTTGGGTTTTTTTTCCCCTGGCGCATCGTCTTAAAAACCCCAACCCTCCAATGCTTGGTTTTTTTTCCCAATCTTTCCCAGCCCTTGGGCGCAATTTCCCTGTGATCCAGCGGTCGACCCGTCCCCCCCGCCCAACCCCCGTTCCCCCCCCCCTGGAAACCCCAAACCTAAAAGATTTTTTTTCCTCTTTCACGGAGAAACAGATACAATTCTCTAATCACAAAAAAAAAACGCCAGTTTTTGTTTTTTTGGCAATATCAAACCATCGACTCGCAGCCAGGGGGGACAACAAGGCAATTACCTTGCAACCTAGAGGACCTCTAAAAACGTTCCCCCCACCCATAAAAAGTGTGGTGGGGTTGTGGTGTGTGGGTGTTGTGGTGTTTTTGGGGGTGGTGGTTGGGAAAAATTTCTGGAAACCCTTTAAAAAATTAAACTACCGGAATTTCTAGGGCCCAGTTTTAATTCTTAAAATATTTCAAACACTTCCTGGCACTCAACTAAAAATATCCATGGGGTTCCATATTGGGGCCCCTTATGTAGGAAATAAAAATTTGGATCCCCTTTGGAATGCCCCTTGGCGGAAAAACCTGGACCTGCCCCTAAATATATTAATGAAAAAAATATGTGGTAACAGCAGTAAAAACCATTGGGAAAATGGGAAATAAAATGGGGGGATTACAACTAGGGCAATTTAAGAATTGACATCCACCGTGAACCATCACGTTGGGACCATCAATCACTCTAAAGAGGTACTTGTTTTTTTTTTTCAAAGTGGTAAAATTGAAAAGAAATGTCCCTTGTTGCTTCAACAGGGTGAATGGGGAGTTTTTAGAAGTTTAACACTTTCCCCCTGTTTTTTTCTCTTTTTTTGATATTTTCTGGTTAATCCCATGCCCACACGTTACCTACCCAAGTAAAACTTTGACCTACTAACGTTTCCCAAACAAAGTGGCCTCTAAACAACTGCCTGGCCCCCCCGATCAATTTCCCTTTTTCCTCAAACCAAAAATGGGAAATTGGTTTTTTTTTTTTTTTGGGTTTGGGGCAGAATGAATTTTTTCCTGCCATCCTCCGTTTGTGTTTTTTTAAATGTTTTTAAGGATAAAACTTTTTTTGTTCCTTTTTAAAAAGGAAATTGTTCAACTGAGAAAAAACACTTGACCCCTCATTTTTTTTTTAACCTAGAAAATTGACTACAATGTTAATAAAGCACGGGTGTGGTGGTGGTTTTGGCCCCCCTTTAAGTCCCATACTTTTTTAACCCTTCCAACATACTATTTTTTCACCCCAACTTCCCCCTGACCACTCCTGAAAAACGCTGTTTTGTTTTTAGGTTTTCCAAGCCCAATGCTTTTCATTAAAATCAACTTGAGGACCGCCAACTTGGGGAGAGGGAAATTTTCCCATTTCAATGCAATTTCCACATATGAATGCAGTTTTACAGTAAAACCTCTCTTCTAATTGGGCCAAACCCCATCTAAGGGGCTAGCAACATTTGTTTTTTTTTAAATGGGCTAACTCACCATTCGGCTTAAGTTTGGGGCCAAACTACAAACCTAAGGGTGCCAAGTTGTAAAAAGTTTCCCCCCTTGGCGAGGGAGTTTTTTTTTTATAGCATTTGTTAATTGGGTGAAATCGGCCCCCAAATTTAATTTTTTTATTTCCCCCTGAGGTTTTTTACATAAAATTTAAAAATAGGTGGAAAAAACAAAAAGCCCTGAAAAACCCGCGCCGTTTGTTCCCCCCGTGGGTGCTTTTTTAAAAGGACCACGTCCAGCAAAAAAACAGGTCCGTGGCTTTTTTTAGCCTAAATTACCTTTTTTAGCGTTTGGATTAGGGTAAGTTTTTTTTTTTACAATTTCAACGAAAGCTTTTGGGGGTAAATAGAGTAAACCACTGGGAGAAACCTTGGTTTTTTTTTTTTTTGGCTTGACTTTCCCCTTTTTAAATCATTGGGTTTTTTTTCAGTAACCACACCCCTTTTATCGGTGACGGGGTAGTATCGCCATCCCCAGATTAAAAACCCTGCCTCCCAAACCCGCCAACTGTCCCCCCCCCCTACAGTGCCTTTAACTGTACTCAATAAAGGGGCCTTAGCCGTCAAACTCAAAGTGGGGGAAAAAACATTTACCCCCCTAAGGGCTAGCCCGCATCCAGTGGGGACATTAACCCCTAAAAAGGGGCCTAAAAAGCGCCAACTTTCAGTTTGGGGCAACCTTTCTACCACCCCCTACGGGGGCCCTAGCCAACAACACTCAGGTTGGGACAGAACCCTAAGGGGCTACACACCATTGGGACATTTACCCTAAATGGGCCGTTCGCCCCACACTCAGTGGGGGAACATTACCCTAAGGGGGCCCTAGCACACTTCAATTTGGGGGAAACATTTTAAAACCCCCTAAGGGGCCCCCTAGCACACTTCAGTTGTGGAACATTACCCTAATGGGCTAAGCCACACTCCAAAAAAGTTTGGGACAATTACCCCTAAGGTGCTAAGCAAAAAACACCTCAAAGTGGGAGCATACCGCTAGGGGGCCTAGCAACACTCCCAGTGGGACATTTAACCCCCCTAAGGGGGGCTAGCAAACACTCAAAAGTGGGGACAAACTTACCCTAAGGGGCCCCCTTAGCACACAACTCAAGTGGGGGGGAAACCTTACCCTAAGGGGCCCCTTTTTTTGCAACAACTCGTTGGCAAGTACCCTAAGGGGGCTAAGCAACACTCCCCATTGGGGAAAACCATTAAAACACCTAAAGGGGGCCCTAGCCAAAACACACTCAGTGGGGACATTACCCCTAAGGGGCTGCCAACACTCCCAAGTGGACAATTTCCCTAAGGGGCCTAGCCCCAAACCTCAGTGGACATTTACACCAACCCTAAAGGGGCCCCTTTTAGCCACCTCAGTGGGACCATTTACCCCTAAGGGCCCCCCTAAGCACCACCTCCAGTTGGGAAACATTTACCCTAAGGGGGCTATCCCACACTCCCAGTTTGGGACATTTAACCCCCGAAGGGGGCTAAAGCAAACAACTCTGGGGAAACCAATTACCCTAAGGGGGCTAAGCAACACTCCTCAATGGGAAACATTTTTTTTACCCCCTAAAAGGGGCCTAGCAAAAAACACTCCCCAGTTGGGGAAAACATTTACCCTAAGGGGCCTAGCCAACCCCAAGTGGGGGAAAAAACAATTACCCTCATGGGGGCCCCCCCTAAGCACCCCTCAGTGGGACTTAACCCTAAAGGGGCTGCACACTCAGTGGGAAAAGTCAACCCCTAAGGTGGCCTCCTGAGCAAAACAAACTTCAAAATTAAGGTTGGCAAAAGTGAACCGCCCCCAAATCCCCCTCTCCCCGGGAAACATTCCTCGGGAAATTAAAGAGCGTTTTGGTCCCCCCTTTTGGCGTCCGTTTGAAGCCAGTTAAATAAGATAGAAATGGCAAGAAGTAAATCCCTCCCCCCCGTACCATTTTTGTGTGCCCCCCACCCAAAAATGGGTGACAAATATTAAAAATTGGTCTTCCTCTGGTCAAAAAAGTGATTGCCCCCGCTTGAAAATGACTTCCTGCTTTTTCCAACGCAAAGAATCTGGCTCAAAAACAAAGGATGAGACGCTTTTTTTCCCGTGTTTCCCCCCCCGGCCTTAAAATTAAAATAATCCTTTTTCCGCCCATCGTTTCAAGAGAAACCAGACACGTCCCCTCAGTTCAAATGGAAAAAACACCTGCGCTGGGGAACCTTGCCCCCCTGCCTTTTTCCTTATTGGTGATTTTTTAGGGGGCCCCCCCCCGGCTTTTGGTTTTTCCTTTTAACAGGTAAGGAAGACCGGCTCTGGCAAATAAAAAAATTGACAGTCGGTAAGGAAAGGGAAGATATTGAACTATAGGAGGGGGAGAAAAATAAATTCAACTGCCTCACCGCTGGGCGATAAAAAAAACTCGTTGAGCACTAAACCCTTTTTTAATAAGGATACGAACGGGGAAAAAATTTTGTCCCCACCCCTTTTTAATCCCGGTGGGGGCTTTTCCAATGAAAAGGCCAAAACGGGCACTTGGAGGATTTCAATTAAAACACACCAATAGGTCACACTTTTTGCAATTTCTTTGGATTGTTTATCATTCTACAGGAAGTAAGAAGTCAACAATTTTTTTTTTTCCCCCCTAACTCCCTTTCCCCTTTTTGCAAAGTCCCCCACCCCCCCCTTTTTTTTTTTTTTTAGAAGCCTTTTGCTGGTGCTTTTTGCCCCCACAAAAGTTTTTCAGTAATCCGCCTGCCCTGACAATGTAAAAAACGATTTCATTCCACCTGGCCCAGCCCTTTCCCCTAGGGTGGAAAGGTTTTTAATGTGTCTTTTGGGACCTAGGCAAACATTTTTTTTTTTTTTGTATACACCTTTGGTTTTTTGACAAAAAGGGTGTTGTTTTTAAACCCTTTTTTTTTTTTTGGGTATTTCGCCTACCTGTAAATAACAAGCCCAAAAGTGGGGTTTTTTTTTTTCCCTGAATTTAGCAAAAAAAAAAAAATTGGCCATGGTAAATGGTCCAAAATTGGAAAACAAACTAATCAGGGAAGAATTCCATCAAAATGTCCCTTTTAAATCTTTTGTTTTTTTTAAATGGGTGCCTATTTTTTTTTTTTGCCCCAACCCATCCATAAAACAATCAAAATGGTTACAAATTTTTTTTGTGTTAAAAGCTACACTTGATTGGTTTTTTTGGGGGCCGAAAATTTAAGCACCATTTTTTTTGTAAAAACGAATAAGAACCCTTTTTATTGAATAACCCCCCCTATGGTTGTTGGCCCGGTTTTTTTTTTTTCATTGCCGAACAAGACCCCCCCCCCAAGCAGAAAATACAATAAGGCACTGTCCCAAATAGGGCCTTTTTTTTCCCCAGCTTATTTGGATTTTTAATCTATCTATTATTAATTATTATATAATATAATATTATATATATTATTATACTAATCTATATATTTTAGACAATTCGCAGATTAGACAAGTTAGGGCTGCTTACATTAGAGAAGCGACATTTGCGTGGGGATATGATCACTTTATATAAATATACTAGCAAAGTGTGCCCGTTGGTGCACAGTGGGTTTTTTATGTGTTAATTTTATATAGTTTAATTTGCTGGAGTGTTAGTTACATATATTTATTGAAATATATTAATATATAATAAGTGTAAGCTACCCTCCATACTAGGGTAGTCCTATCTAAGAATGACATATTGTAAGTAATAATGCTGTTATTTTTGTAGTGTAATTATTATGTATTAGATACGTTTTTACCTAATGATAACTTCCCGCGGCACCTGAGCCTTTCCGGTAGTTCCGTCTTCCAGGGGTAGTTTGCGGTTGTTCGCGACCGAAAATCAGGCTCCCAGGCCCCGCCGCGAGTGTTGGGAGGCTCCGCGGGACTTCCATCGGCACTTGGAGGCCCAGACCAGGTGCTGTCAAGTTGTATACATACAATACTGTACACACATTAACTCCTCCTCCAGCTAATCCCCAGGGCTCTCAAGCAGGAACAGGCAGCGTCTCAATACCTATCACCAGCAGGGACCGCCCACCATTTCTATAGGCAATGCCTTCTCTCCCAGTTAAACGGAACACTATTGGCTTTTACCTGGATTCCGACCAATGTGGAAGGGCTTTGTTAGATGCTGTAGTTTACACACATGTGGCAGTAAGGAGGAACCTGGTGCTTGTTTAATATGGGGTATTCCTATTGGCTGCTAGAATACAGTCGGCCACTATTACAGTAATGTGACAATTTATAATAATTGTACTAACCTGGAAGCTGATCATTGTGAGCACTGCTGCTAACAGGATAGGAGAAAGAGACAGAGAAATTGACAGAGAGAGACAGAGACAGACAGAGAGAGAGAGAAAGACAGACAGACAGAGAGAGACAGACAGACAGAGACAGACAGTGTCGTTTGGCCACGCCCACCCACTCCCACTACACATTGCATCAGGATGTGAAGCTCTCCCCACAATGCAATACAGCTTGGATATCAGCACCTTACTGGGAAGCAAACTTTCTTTTGATTGGCCAGTAACTCGCACTATGTGTTATTTATATATATATTTATTTGCTGTGCTGGAGTGTTAGGTCATATATTGATGAGAATAGTTTATATAAATAAGGTATAGACTGTGTCCCTCCATATTAGGGTAGTTCCTATGCTAATAATCGACACATTGTGTATATGCTGTTTTTTGTGTGTCTTATTAGTATTAGATCTGTTTTTACCACCACTCATGATACATTCCCGCGGCGCACTTTGGCCTTTTCCCCCGGTAGTTCTGTTTGTCTTCCCAGGGTGTAGTTTGCGTTGTCTCCCTTCGGCCTGAAAGACCAGGCTCCACAGGCGCCCGCCGCGAGTGTTGGGAAGCAACGCGGGACTTCCGCGGCACTTGGAGCTCTTCCTGGTTAGTTCCAACTTCCCGGGGGTTGTTTGTGGTTGTTCGCGGCCAAAAACCAGGCTCCCAGGCCCTGCCCGAGTGTTTGGAGGCTCCGCGGGGCTTCCATCGGTACTGGAGCCCCAGACCAGGTGCTGTCAGTTGTATACTACAATACGTTACACACAATTAACTCCTCCTCCAGCTAAATCCCCAGGTCTCTCAAGAAGCGAACATGCAGCGTCTCAATACCTAGCAAACAGCAGTGGACCCCGAACGCCCACCCATTTCTATAGGCATGATTCCATTCTCTCCCAGTTAAACGGAACACTATTTGCCTTTTCACTGGATTCCGACAGATGTGGAAGGGCTTTGTTAGATGCTTGTTGTTACAACACATGCGGCACGTAAGGACGGAACCGGTTTGTTTAATATGTTATCCCTATGGCGCTAGAATACAGCGTCGGCCCACTATTACAGTAATGGGACAATTTTATAATAATTGTATAACCCTGGAAGCTGATCATTGGAGCACTGTGCCAACAGAATGGGAGAAAGAGAGAGAGAACGACAGACAGAGAGAGGAAGACAGACAGAAGAGAGAGGACAACATACAGAGAGAGACAGACAGACATAGAAAGACGAAGACAGACGAAGAGAGAGACAGGACAGACAGAGAGAGAGAGACAAGACAGAAAGGGAAACAGAAGATGCCAGACATATATAAGACAGTTTCATTGGCCACGCCCACACGCTTCCACTACACATTGCATCAGGATGTGAAGTTCTCCCACAATGCAATACAGCTGGATATCATCCAACTTACTGGGAAAGCAAACTTTCTTTGATTGGCCATAAGCTCGCACATGCTCAGTAAGTCTCTCCACAATGCAATACAGCTGGATATCATCTACACTTACTGGGAAAGCCAAACTTTCTTTTATTGGCCATTAACTCGCACATGCTCAGTAAGTCTCTCCACAATGCAATACAGCTGGATATCATCTACACTTACTGGGAAAAGCAAAACTTTCTTTTGATTGGCCATTAACTCGCACATGCTCAGTAAGTCTCTCCCACAATGCAAATACAGCGATATCATCTACACTACTGGGAAAGCAAACTTTCTTTTGATGGCCATTAACTCGACATGCCTCAGAGTCTCTCCCACAATGCAATACAGCTGGATATCATCTACACTTACTGGGAAAGCAACTTGTTTTGATTGGCCAAACTCGCACATGCTCAGTAAGTCTCTCCCACAATGCCAATATCAGTCTGGATATCATCTACACTTACTGGGAAAGCAAACTTTCTTTTGATTGAGCCATTAACTCGCACATGCTCAGATAGTCTCTCCCACAATGCAATACAGCGGATATATCATCTACACTTACTGGGAAAGCAAACTTTGTTTTGATTGCCATTAACTCGCACATTTCTCTAAGTCTCTCCCACAATGCAATACAGTGGATATCATCTACACTTACTGGAGAGCAACTTTCTTTTGAGTGGCCATTAACCGACACTATGCTCAGTAATCTCTCCACATGCAATAACAGCTGGATATCATCTACACTTATGGGAAAAGCAAACTTTGTTTGATTGGCCATTAATCGCACGCTCAGTAAGTCTCTCCCACAATGCAATACAGCTGGATATCATCTACACTTACTGGGAAAGCAAACTTTGTTATGATTGGCCATTAACTCGCACATGCCTCAGTAAGTCTCTACCACAAAGCAAAGCTAAAGGATGTTACTGTAAAGCATTGCATTGTGTCAGGATGTGATGTAGTGCTACAGCAGCTACAAGAAGCACCCTATTGGATAATAAGGACAATAAGGAAATACAGCAAACTTCCATGCAGAATTTAATAAATTTGAGAGTGTGTCCTATAGCTCCCATTTTTGACCGTCCTTCAAACGTGGGGAGAGTTCTGTAGGTTAGTGCTTTTTTATTTTTTTATTTCATATGCCATTACACACTGTTACACACTTATATATCTTTATTTGAACGATTAATAATAGGTGTGCTTCTTGTAGCTGCTGTAGCACTACATCACATCCTGACACAATGCATGCTTTACAGTAACATCCTTTAGCTTTGCTTTGTGGTAGAGACTTACTGAGCATGTGCGAGTTAATGGCCATCATAACAATAAAAGTTTGGGCTTTTACTTTCCCAGTAAAAGTGTAAATGAATCCAGCTGTATTGCATTGTGGGAGAGACTTACTGAGCATGTGCGATTTAATGGCCAATCATAACAAAGTTTGCTTTCCCAGTAAGTGTAGATGATATCCAGCTGTATTGCATTGTGGGAGAGACTTACTGAGCATGTGCGAGTTAATGGCCACTCAAAAGAAAGTTTGCTTTCCCAGTAAGTGTAGATGATATCCAGCTGATACTACATCACACTACATCATACTACATCCCAATCTATCACAATACTTCATACTACATCACACTACATCATACTACATCCCAATCTATCACAATAGAAATTTGGTCATTTTAAACTTACTGTTGTGTTCAGTTGTAGTCAGTCGCTTGGCCATACCTTTGGCCAGGGAGATCTTCTTGTACCTTCTACATGGATCTCAGCCCCCTGTCTATCTCTGTCTGTCCCTCTCTCTATCTCTGTATATCTGTCTATCTGCTTTCTCTCTATCTGTATATCTATCTCTATCTGTCCCCCCCTCTCTATCTGTATATCTATCTCTATCTGTCCCTCTCTCTCTCTGTATATCTATCTCTATCTGTCCCTCTCTCTATCTGCAGCCCCTCCATATATCTCACCCTATCCTATAAAGCACTATCCAACAGCCCTCCATATATCTCACCCTATCCTATAAAGCACTATCCAACACAGCCCTATAAAGCACTATCCAACACAGCCCTCCATATATCTCACCCTATCCTAAAAAGCACTATCCAACACAGCTATACAACACAGCCCCTCCATATATCTCACCCTATCCTATAAAGCACTATCCAACACAGCCCTCCATATATCTCACCCTATCCTATAAAGCACTATCCAACACAGCCCTCCATATGTCTCACCCTATCCTATAAAGCACTATCCAACACAGCCCTCCATATATCTCACCCTATCCTATAAAGCACTACCCAACACAGACCTCCATATATCTCACCCTATCCTATAAAGCACTATTCAACACAGCCCCTCCATATTTTTGGAATCCCATATACAAAAGGGCATCTTGTCATTGAGCAGTTCATATAGTTCAAACTCAAGTAATTGGGAATGGAGGTGCGTGACTATGCAGCAGGTTAATCGTCGTTATCGTTATAATCGAACTTATTTCGATAACGTCGTCTATTTCCCGAATACGTCGTTTCGTGTAAATACCTACCGTTATCCGGTAAAATAACGATCGGTTAGTAATAGACCGGTAATCGGTAAATCGATCGTTATCCGTAATAACGATCTTATCGTAAATAACGACCGGTATCGTAAATACGGGCGTTATCGGACACCCCGTCGTTATTTTACGATAGCGTCGATTTTACGATAACGATACGATTTTTTTATAAATCGGGCCACTAGATACTGTGCTGGTTACCGGATATAGGATGTAGGGTAATTTATCCATTATGATACTATAGTATCATATACTGTCGGTTACGAGAGGTTAGGAATGTAGGGTAGATTTTCACATATAGTAATATAGAATCACCATATACTGTGCTGGTTCCTGGATAGTAGGATGTAAGGGTCGATTTTCATATATAATCTATGATCCCATTACTGTGGCTGGTTACCGGGATAGGTGTAGGATGTAAGGGTAGATTTTATCATATAGGACGATCCATATCTGTTTCTTGTTTTACCCAGATAGGTCGGATGTCTGTAATTTTCTCATATATAGATATATAGCTACCATATCCGTGCTGGTGACCAGATAGGTAGGATGTAGGGTAATTATCCTATATCGATATCTAGATTCCATTATCCTTTGATTTGTTACCGTATAGGTAGGATGTAGGTAATTTATCATATGATAGATAGATACCCTATCTGTGCTGGTTACCAGATAAGGTAGGATGTCCGGGTAGATTAATATCCCTATATATATGTATAGATACCAATATACTTTTGAGGGTTACCGTCAGGTGGATTAAGGTAAGATTTTCATATATAGAATATAGATACCATATACTGTGCTTTTTACCCGGCTAGGTAGGATGTAGGAGTAGCTTTATCACATATAGATTATAAATATCATACTTGGCTGGTTTACCGGTAGGTATGGTAAGGGTAGCTTTTCACATATAGATTATATATACCATATCTGTGCTGTTACCGGATTGGTCGGATGTTAAGGGTATTATCATCTATAGATATATAGATCCCATATCTGTGATGGTTACCCGGATAGGTTTATGTAAGGGTAGATTTCTCATATAATAGATATATAGATACATAATACTGTGATGGTTTTACCGGATATTAGGATGTAGTGTAGAATTTTTCATATTAATATCTAGTACTCATATCCTGTGACATGGTTTACCGGATAGGTCGATTGTAAATGGTATATTTCATCCTCATAGATAGATAGATCCATCTAACTGTGCTGGTTACCGGATAGGTGAGCATGTAAGGGTAATTTATCATATAAATAGGTATATAGATACCATATACTGGCTGGTTTCCGCGGATCGGTAGGATGTAAGGTAGATTTATCATATACATATATGATACCATATACTGTGCTGGTTTACCGATCGGTTAGATTAGGTAAGCTTTTCATATATATATATAGATACATACTGTGCTGGTACCGGTAGGTAGGATGTACGGTAGATTTATCATTCTAGATATATGATACCATATACTGTGCTGGTTTACGGATAGTAGATGTAAGGTAGATTTATCATATATAATACCATATACCTTTGCTGGTTACCGGATAGGTTTATGATGTAAGGGTAGATTTAATCACTATATAGATATAAGATACCATTACTGTGCTGGTTCCGATAGGTAGGCTGATAAGGGTAAGATTGTATCATATATTAGATATCTACGATACCATATCCTAGTGCTGGTTAACCGGATAGGTAGGATGTAAGGTAGATTTATCATATATAGTATATACCATATACTGTGCTGTTTAACCGGATAGGTCGGATGTAGGGGAGATGTATCATACTAGAGTATATAAGAACCATATACTGTGCTGGTTACCGGTAGTGGAGGTAAGGGTAGATTTATCATATATAATCCCCTATACTTTGCTGGTTACCAGATGGGGTGGGTATGATGTAAGGGTAGATATATCATCTAATAGTATATAGATACCCTATACTGTTAGGGTTTTACCGGACTAGGTGGAATGTAAGGGTAGATTTCTCTATTAGATATATGATACCATAATACTGTATGGTTTACCAGGAAGGTATGATGTAATGTAGATTTAATCATATATATATATAGATACCCTATACTGTTATGTTACCGGATAGGTTGGATGATAAGGGTAGATTTATCATATCTAGATATTAGAATACCATGATACTGGTGCGATTACCGATAGGTCGATGTAATGGTAATTATCATATATAGATATTAGATACATAATCCTGTGCTGGTTACCGGCTAGGTATGATGTAAGGGTAGATTTATCATATATCGATATATAGATACCATAATCTGTGTGCTGGTTACCCGGATGGTAGGTGTAAGGTAGATGTAATCCTCATAGATATATAGGATACCATATACTGTGCTGGTTCCCGGGTAGGTTAGATGTAATGGTATATTTCTCATATAATAGATATCTAGTACCATAATACTGGCTGTTTACCGGATAGGTAGATGTAAGGGGTAGATTATCATATATGATACCATCAATTTTCCTGTGCTGGTTACCGGAGGGTATGATGTAGGGGTAGATTTATCTCTATAGATATCTAGATACCATATACTGTGCTGGTTACCGATAGGTAGGATGTACGGGTCGATTTATCTATATAGATTTAGATACCTTATACTGTGCTGGGTTACCGGATAGGTATGATGTCAGGGTAGATTTATCATATAAGATAATATCGATACATCGACTCGGCTGGTTACCGGAATAGGTAGGCATGTAGGGTAGATTTTACATATATCGATATATAGTACCATATACTGTGCTGGTTAACCGATAGGAGGAGATGTCAGGTAGATTTTCATATATAAGAATACCATATACTTGTGCTGTTTACCAATAGGTAGGATGTCGGGTAGAATTATCATCCATAGAATATAGATCCTTACTGTGCTGGTTACCGTATGGTGATGTAAGGGTAGATTTACATATTTTAAATTAGAATAATGATACCATATACTGTGCTGGTTCCCGGAATAGGTAGGATGTAAGGTAGATTTATCAGATATAGATATATAGATACCATTCGTGCTGGTTACCAGCTAGTATTAGGATGTAAGGGTAGATTTATCATATATCATATATAGTATACCATATAACTGTGCCTTGTTACCGATAGGTAGGATTTAAGGGTGTTTATCATATAGAGATTATAGATACCATATACTATGATGGTTCCACGGATAGGTAGGAATGGTAGGGTAGATTTATCATATAATAGATATTAGATTACCTATACTATATGGTTCCGGATATGTAGGATTAGGGTAGATTTATCATATATAGATATATAGATACATATACTATGATGGTTACCCGATAGGTAGGATTAGGGTCGATTTCATCATAATAAGATATATAATACCATATACTATGAATGGTTCCCGGATAGGTAGGAGTAAGGGTAGATTTATCATATATATATATATAGATACCATTCTGTGCTGGTTACCATATAGGGGGCTGTAGAGTGTTAGATTTATCATATAAAGATATTAGATACCAATCTTGATGGGTTACCGGATAGGTAGGAGTAGGTAGATTTATCATATATCGATATATGATACCTATAACTCTGATGGCTACCGGATGGTAGATGTAGGTATATTTTCATATATAAGTATATAGTATACAATACTATGATGGTTAACCGGATAGGTAGGATGTAAGGGTAGATTTATCATATTAGATATATAGATACATAATAACTGGGTGCTGTATACCGATCGAGTAGGATGTAGGTAGATTTATCATATACAGTATACTAGATACCATTACTATGGATAGGTTAACCGCTAGGTAGATGTAAGGGTAGATTTATCATCTATGATATATAGATCCAATATACGATGATGGTTACTGGATAGGTGGATTTAAGGGTATATAGATATATAGTACCATAGACTATGATGTGTTCCCGGATAGGTAGGTATGTAAGGGTATTTATCATATATAGATGATAGATACCATATACTGTGGCTGGTTACCATATCGGAGGATGTAGGGTAGATTTATCCATATAAAGATATATAGATAACCATATACTATTAGTGTTACCGGATAGGTAGGCATGTAAGGAGTAGATTTATCATATATAGGATTATATAAGATACCATATACTGTGCTGGTTACCGGATAGGTAGATGTAAGGGTAGATTTGTCATATATAGATATATAGAATACCATATACTTTTATGGTTACCGATAGGGTAGGATGTAAGGGGAGAGATTTTCATATATATAGATATATAGATCCATATACTGTGTGCGTTGTTGCCGATGGTAGGATGTAGGTTAGATTTATCATATATAGATATAATATATCATATACTGTGCTGGTTACCAGATAGTTCTGGATGTAAGGGTAGATGTATCTATATAGATATCCTATCTGACTGTGTGCTGGTTACCAGATAGGTAGGATGTACTGTAGATTTATCATCTCTAGATATATGATACCATATACTGTGCTGGTTACCAATGGTAGGACTTAACGGGTAGATTATCATATATAGATATCTAGTATCATATCTTGGGCCTGGTTTACCAGATAGGTAGGATGTAAGGTTAGATTTAATCATATTAGCTTCATAGATACAATCATACTGTGCTGTTTACCGGATAGGTAGGATGAAGGGTAGAGTTACCTCCTTAGAATATATCGATCCATAACCTGTGCTGGGTTGACCGGATAGGTAGGATGTACGGGTATATTTACCATCTATAGATATATAGAGCATTCACTGGTGCTGGTTCCGGATGGTACGGATATAGGTAGATTTAACATCTATATATATTAGATACCATATACTGTGCTGGTTACCGGATAGGTATCTGTAGGTAATTTATCTCTATAGAATATATAGATACCATATAGTTTGGTTTCCGGATAGGTAGGATGTAAGGTGATTTAAACCTGCTAATTGTTGAGGTTTCGTGACTCGAAAGGGAATAGAATTCCAGAGATGGGAGCCCGTAGAGAAGATTTAATAAGGCGAAGAAGCATTACGAGTGGGGGGGTCTGTACAGGAGCTGTTCTGTGATGAGCGAGGTACGGGCAGGAACATCTTGGGCTACTTAGGAGAGTAAATTAATGAGTAGCAGCCATGAACGCTCTCCCATTAGGCACAGTGACCATGTCCTCAGGCTGCATCCTTGGAAAAAAGAAACCAAGGCGGCCGGCAGATCAGCAGATTTAAAAACAAAAAAATCCTTAGCGTCCGGCGCGTTGGTGCTTGTGGACAATGCGCACGCACAGCGAGAATGTTAATGCCTTCTGTTACGCTGTCTGTTGGTACTGTCTTGCTAGCCGTTTTGCTTTGCTCCCTCTCCCTTCCTTTCTCCCTCCAGATTCGGATAGGGGATGGGGTTGGTATGATTATGGAGAAAGGAATGGGACAGGGACCAGGTTTTGTTGGGAAACGATCCGGTTCATTTTAGAAATATTAATTTCAGGTAGCGTTGTAGACCTCCGGAGGAGATGGAAGGAGGTCAGTCGGAGACACGTTATTGGATGTCAGGAGTTATAGCAGGCGTTATAGCGTTGAGACATCCAGTAGGGGAGATGGGAAAGAGGCGTCTAGATAATTATTGGACGTCAGTAGTTTTAGCAGGAGTTATAGCGTTTAGACTCCAGAGGAATGTCAATGGGCAGTCGGAGACACGTGATTGTGGAGCTCATGATTTTAGCGTTGATAACACCAGGAGGAGATGGCAAGGCACAGTCGGAGACACGTGATTGGATGTTCAGGAGGTTATAGCATCGCGTTATAGGTTGAGCAATCAGGAGGGATGGCAAGGAGACAGTCGGAGACCCCTGATTTGATGTCATGAGGTATAGCAGGATTAATAGCGTTGCGACATCCAGGAGGGGGGGGGATATGGTAAGGAGACAGTCGGAGACACGTGTTGGCATGTCGGGAGTTATCGCGTTGAGACATCAGAGGAGATGCAGGAACAAGTCGGACACGTGATTGGACGTCAGGAGTTCTCCTATATACACTATTGGATGGTCAGTAATATATTAGGGTGTATGCAGTAAGAGGTGTATATTGATTATCACACATTATCAGGCATGTGCACTTTCTCTCTATACAGTTGGTTAATCCATGCAATACCTTAGCAGTGTTAAGTCCAGAAGGTTAATTAAAAGTAACTTTATTGAGACACATCACAATGTTCCCTCTAATTTTAAATCGGATGTGTGCATAGAAATATATTTTCCGTGTGCATAGAAAGCAGCATTTTGTGAGCTCCATACCACAGCACTTATATTCCAGCAGATTTTTGTGCGCGCTTGGAGGGAACACTGATCACAAAGTATAAAAGAAACAAGCCACGCCAGACGCGTTTCGTTCACAATGGAAGAAGAAACCCTCCCAGAAAAGTGAAACCCCAGTGGACAGCTCAAACCGGTTTAGTTTTCCAGTTAGCGCTTCCGGCTAGCGTGATTCCCCGGGGACGCCTGAATCCCAGTGTTCTATGGCGGTAAAAGTGCTAAAAAGGAACTGTAAGCCGTGCCAGGCAGTCTCTGCTAAAGCAAGTAAATAACTTACTGTATAAGAAGGAACATATGAGGAAACTACATGGAGATCCAATAAAGTTCTTATCTGTTAAAATGGTGCTAATGTTGCCCCAACCAATCGATGTTCGTTTTCAAATGTTAAATAAGATCTGATTGGTTGGGGCAAAATTAGCACCATGTTAAACGATAAGAACTTTTATTGAATCTCCCTGATAGAATTCTTCCTCTCTGTAAAACCCTTGTAAGGCTCCGTATTGTGAACACAGAGAAAGGCAACTAAACTGATAAAGGGGATGGAGAATTTGTGTTATGAAGAGAGTTCCTCATTGGATCTGAACCCTATCGAGAGAGGTGACATGGAACTACAGCCAATTATCCCCTATAGACCCCCCTATAGACTGATGTGCTCTTGTCCTATGGTGATGCCCCATAAGGATTTATAACTGGGGGATTGGTTCAGTTTAAGCTGGGTACACACCGGCAGATATTCTGTCCAATAGTGCCATGGCTCAGTCGGGTCGGACGAAATATTGATGGTGGTGGGGCGTCTGGTCGGGACTGAGCTCGTTCACCCATTCGCCCGAATCAGACGAACGGTCAATCGGGTCCATTGGTAAATCATGGCAGACAGTTCGGGTTCCTATGTGACGCAGAATGAATGGTCACACGCACATTGGCTGCGACAGTCATGGACAGTCCTTTGTCCCAGCGGGTGATCGCTCACAGCGAACACTCGTTCAGGAATGAAAATAGCCGCGTGTGTACCCAGCCTTATAAGCGTGTGTACCCAGCCTGATAGCTTGGTGAAATGGGCACTTTCTCTTTTACCTTTCCAGCAGTGAAGGGTTCAGTCTGTTCGCCAGGAGCTCGGCGATAATAAACCGGGGCCCAGCAGTGAGTCGCAGACATTACAGAGAAATGTAATTAGCAGCTTGAGTGCAGATGCTTCTCGTAATAGCAGCTGCTACTCGCTGTATCTACATATGTGCCTATAACTGTCTCTAGAGATACATACAGATATATACAGATACGGATACATTCAGATACATCTACCATAGATATATACAGATACATAGATATATATACAGATAACGGATACTCAGATAATATTACCTCGATATATAGTATATACGAACTACGATATACATAAAGAATGAAGGTACCTACAGCATATTAGCGCTTGAGGATTACTCGTCATCCAGAACAGATACGATACATATGTCAGCTGATAGAGCTCAGACAGATAATAGCCCATCAGATAAGACATCCAGCAGAAGGATATACGGAGAAGTACTACAACAGTATAGGGACTATAGAGAATATTACAGAGTACATACAGAGTACCTATGTAAGCCAGATAGATAAGAATATACGATCCATAAGATACATGACATTATATACCATATCAACAGTATAAACGCATAGATACATATGATACTAGTACCGATTACGTACAATATCATATACGTCATACGGATATATAGATTATACAGATCTATATCCGAGCTATAGTATAACTACAGTATCACTATTACAGATCATATTATCCAGGCTATGATATATATGCATATACTACAGATATATATAATACCCATAGCTATAGATATTGCAATACATACAGATATAATATATATATATACATAGATACCGAATTAATCAGATACATCAGATAGTATATATATAACATTGATACGATATATACATATACATACAGATTAATACCATAGATATATATAGTAACCGATATAATATATCAGATCACATACAGAATATATAACCATCGAATTATATATATACCAGTAGATAAGATAGATATATCCAGTAAACATATTATAGATATATTATATATATCTATATATATATATATATTATATATACCATCAGACTACAGATATATACAGATACATACAGATATATATATATACCATAGATACAGATATATACAGATACATACAGATATATATATATATATACCATAGATACAGATATATACAGATACATACAGATATATATATATATACCATAGATACAGATATATACAGATATATATATATATACCATAGATACAGATATATACATATATATATATATATATATATATATATATATATATATATATACCATACAGATATATACAGATACATACAGATATATATACCATAGATATATATATATACCATAGATATATATATATATATATATATGTACCATAGATATAGATATATACAGATACATACAGATATATGTACCATAGATATAGATATATACAGATACATACAGATATATATACCATAGATATATACAGATACATACAGATATATACCATAGATATATACAGATACATACAGATACATATACCATAGATATATACAGATACATACAGATATATATACAGATACATACATATATATATATATATATATATATACTGTAGATACAGATATATACAGATACGGATACATACAGATATATGTTTGTACCATGGATATAGATATATGCAGATACATACAGATATATATATATATATACCATAGATATAGATATATACAGATACATACAGATATATATACCATAGATACAGCTATATACAGATACATACAGATATATATACCATAGATATAGATATATACAGATACATACAGACATATGTTTGTACCATGGATATAGATATATACAGATACATACAGACATATGTTTGTACCATGGATATAGATATATACAGATACATACAGATATATATACCATAGATATAGATATATACAGATACATACAGACATATGTGGATATAGATATATATATACTAGCAAAGTTTGCCCGTTGGTGCACAGTGGGTTTTTTATGTGTTAATTTTATAAAGTTTAATTTGCTGGAGTGTTAGTTACATATATTTATTAAAATATATTAATATATAATAAGTGTAATCTACCCTCCATATTAGGGTCGTCCTATCTAAGAATGACATATTGTAAGTAATAATGCTGTTATTTTTGTAGTGTAATTATTATGTATTAGATACGTTTTTACCTAATGATAACTTCCCGCGGCACTTGGAGCCTTTCCGGTAGTTCCGTCTTCCAGGGGTAGTTTGCGGTTGTTCGCGACCGAAAATCAGGCTCCCAGGCCCCGCCGCGAGTGTTGGGAGGCTCCGCGGGACTTCCATCGGCACTTGGAGGCCCAGACCAGGTGCTGTCAAGTTGTATACATACAATACTGTACACACATTAACTCCTCCTCCAGCTAATCCCCAGGGCTCTCAAGCAGGAACAGGCAGCGTCTCAATACCTATCACCAGCAGGGACCGCCCACCATTTCTATAGGCAATGCCTTCTCTCCCAGTTAAACGGAACACTATTGGCTTTTACCTGGATTCCGACCAATGTGGAAGGGCTTTGTTAGATGCTGTAGTTTACACACATGCGGCAGTAAGGAGGAACCTGGTGCTTGTTTAATATGGGGTATTCCTATTGGCTGCTAGAATACAGTCGGCCACTATTACAGTAATGTGACAATTTATAATAATTGTACTAACCTGGAAACTGATCATTGTGAGCACTGCTGCTAACAGAATAGGAGAAAGAGACAGAGAAATTGACAGAGAGAGACAGACAGACAGAGAGAGACAGACAGACAGAGAGATAGACAGAGAGAGAGACTGACAGTGTCGTTTGGCCACGCCCACCTGCTTCCACTACACATTGCATCAGGATGTGAAGCACTCTCCCACAATGCAATACAGCTGGATATCATCTACACTTACTGGGAAAGCAAACTTTCTTTTGATTGGCCATTATCTCGCACATGCTCAGTAAGTCTCTCCCACAATGCAATACAGCTTGGATATCAGCACCTTACTGGGAAGCAAACTTTCTTTGATTGGCCATAACTCGCACATGCTCAGTAATCTCTCCCACAATGCAATACAGCTGATATCATCTACACTACTGGGAAAGCAAACTTCTTTTGATTGGCCATTAAGCTCGCACATGCTCAGTAAGTCTCTCCCACAATGCAATACAGCTGGATATCATCTACACTTACTGGGAAAGCAAACTTTCTTTTGATTGGCCATTAACTCGCACATGCTCAGTAAGTCTCTCCCACAATGCAAAGCTAAAGGATGTTACTGTAAAGCATGCATTGCGTCAGGATGTGATGTAGTGCTACAGCAGCTACAAGAAGCACACCTATTGGATAATAAGGACAATAAGGAAATGGCAGCAAACTTCCATGCAGAATTTAATACATTTGAGAGGTGTGTCTATAGCTCCCATTTTGACCAGTCCATTCAAACGTGGGGAGATTCTGTAGGTTAGTACTTTTTTATTTTTATTTCATATGCCATTTACACACTGTTACACACTTATATATCTTTATTTTGTACATATTAATAAACTAATTCACGTTATACCTTTTACATTACAATATACACTGTAACTATGTATAATATTATTTTAGCCTACCCCCACCTACATAGTACAGTCTAAAAACTCAATGCAATCTCCACAAAATGGAAAATAATTTTATATAAAGGAAGGGTTAATAGGCCATACAATGAACTCTGGTGCACGGATAAGATGGTGAATACGCTGTTTGGACAATGGTTCCATGTTTTATATAATAGAGTTGATCCTGCTTTTCATTTATCTGTGGAATCCTCATGGTCTGTGTGGTTATTAAATGTCGTTACCCTGGGGAATGTTCTTCGGTGACGCCAATAAGCACTAATGTTCCGATCGGCCTGGACAGTTTTGCAGGTAATGAAGGGCGGAAATGGTGACGTTGCCAGGATTAACCCTGATCTAGTAGCCATTCAGCCTCCCTGAGCCAACACATTTATCCACTGCCTGTGACTCCATCTTTCCCCTGTAACTCAGGACTAATTAGAGCCACTGGGTTCCTGAGCCATCGTCTTAACCAACCATCAATATTGTTCCCCATCTTCCAGCCTTGCGCATTTCCCTGTGGATCCAGCGGTCGACCGCCCCGTCCCCCTGAGACCCAAACTAAAGATTTTCTCTTTCACCGGAGACAGATACAAGTTATCTGAATCACAAAACGCAGGTGTTGGATATCAAACATCGACTCGCAGCCAGGGACAGGCAATTACTGCACCGTAGAGACCTACAGTTCCACCACATAAAAGTGTGTGTGTGTGGGTGGGTGTGTGTGTTGGTGGGTGGGATCTGGAACCTTAATAAACATACAGGAATCTAGGGCCCCAGTTGATCTTAATATTTCTCTGGCACTAACTAAACATACATGGGTCATATTGGGGCTTATGTAGGAGTAATTGGAGCCTTGGATGCCTTGCGGAAAACCTGGACCTGCCCTATAGATAATGATATGTGAAAAGGCAGTAGACATTGGGATGGGATAAAATGGGGATACACTGGCGCAATAAGATGACATCACCGTGACATCACCGTGACATCATCACTCTAAGAGGTATTGTTATTTCAGTGGTAAATGAAAGATGTCTTGCTCACAGGTGAATGGGAGTTAGAAGTACACTTCCTGTTTCTCTTTTGATATTTTCTTAATCCAGGCCGCACACTTACCTACCCAAGTAAACTTACCTACTAACGTTCAAACAAAGTGCTAACAACTGCCATGGCCGATCATTTCCTCACCATGGAATGTTGGGTTGGGGCAGATTCCTGACAAGTCCCCAGTTTTTATGTTTTAAGGATGAACTTTCCCTTTAAAGGAATTGTACACTGAGAAAAACACTTGACCTCATTTTAACCTATAAATGAATACATGTAAGTAGCACATGGGTGTGTGTGTTGCCTTTAATTCAGTACTTACTTGCACAGACTAATTTACCCCACTCCCTGACCAATCTGACTCTTTGTTAGGTCAAGCATGCTCAGTAATCACTATGAGACAGCACTGGGAGAGGGAATTTCCCATCATGCAATTCACATATGAATGCAGTTACAGTAAAACTCTCTATAATGCACCATCTAAGGGGCTAGCACATTGTTTAAATGGCTAACTCAACAATCGGCTAGTGCACTAACTAAGGGGCAAGTGTAAGTCTTGCGAGGGAGTTTATAGCATTGTGATTGTGATCGGCCCAATTATTTTTATTCCTGAGTTACATTAAAAATAGGAACAAAAACGCCTGACGCGCGTGTCCGTGTGCTTAAAGGACACGTCCAGCCAAAAAACAGGTCAGTGCTTTTAGCCTAATTACTTTAGCGTTGGATTAGGGTAAGGTTTAAATGCAACTAAGCTTTTGGGGGTAATAAGAGTAAACACTGACTTGTTTTTTGGCTTGACTTGCCCTTTAATCATGGGTTCATGTACCTTTAATCGGTGACGGGTATTATCGCATCCAGATGTAAAAACCCTGCCTCCAACCGCACTGTCTACAGGGCTACTGTACTCAATAAGGGGCTAGCGCACTCAGTGGGACATTACCCTAAGGGGCTAGCTTAGGTTGGGTAGCCCAGAGAGCAAGGATAGTGCTTCAATGCAACTCCGCGTAACTGTTATAAGAAACAAATTGGTTCTAAACCCAAGGGAGAAACATGCAAGATAAAACACAGAAACCAGAAAAAGTTCTCATCTCCCCCCTCCCCTTTAATTCACTCACCTTTGCTGACAGGAAAGGGTTGGAGTTTACATAATTAAGGTTCCTCTTCATTAGGTAACATACTCCAGAATGAGGTAGAGCTCACAGCATATACATGATTCCTCTGTATGTTTGTATGTGTAACATGTAGGTGTGTAAGTAGCCAGCTGTTCCACATTGACCATAACATTCTAAGGTAAACAATATGGCAGCTCCACCCCATGTGAAAATATAACGAGAAGGAATGTTTCTGTTTACATCCCTAAGTTTAATACCACCTCATACTGTAAGCTGTCTCATGGGAACATATGGCAGCTCCCACCCATATTATAAAATATAATAGGTACAGAGAAGGAATGTTCGTACACAACAATAAGCTATAATAAACCCTCATACTGTACTGGTCTAAGGGAAACATATGCAGCTCCACCCATAAGGTATAAATATAATAGACAGAGTAAGGAATTTGTTTTGTACATACAATACGCTATACCCTCATACGGTACTGTCTAAGGGAAACATATGGCCGCTCCCCCCCCATATGTATAAATCTACAGAGAGGAATGTGTTGACATACAATAACTAATTACCCTCATACTGTACTGTCTAAGGGACACAATATGGCAGCTTCCCACCCATATGTATAAATAATCCGAAGTAATACAGGAAGGAATGTTCTGGTACATAAATAAGCTATACCTCATCCTGTACTGTCTAAGGGACACAATATGGCAGCTCCCACCCATATGTATAAATATAATATACAGAGAATGAATGGTTTCTGGTACATACAATAAGCTAATAACCCGCATACTGACTGTCTAAGGGAAACAATTGGCACTCCCCCCCATATTATAATATAATATACAGAGAGGAATGTTGGTTGGTGACATACACAACTATACCCTCATACTGACTTGTCGAAGGGAAACAATCTGGCAGCTCCCACCCCTAGTATAAATATAAAATACAGAAGAAGGAATTCTGTACATACAATAAGCTATGGGGGGATATGGGGGGCATAAACCCTCAGAACTGTACGGTCCTAGGAAAATAATGCACTCCCACCACATATGTTAACTATAAATATACAGAGAAGGAATGTTCTGTACCACAATAACTATACCCCTCATACTGTAACTTCTAAGGGAAACAATATGGCGCTCCCACCCATTGTAAATATGGAAATATACAGAGAAACGCACTGTTCTACACACATGGGCAACCCCTGTGCGCGGATCCACGAAGTGGTGTCGGGTCGCGGTTTTATCACCAGTTTCGTCTCTCGCTGCGGGTCTGTTTCTTGTCTAACCGGGAAACAATAGCGCTGCAGCCGTGCCCAGCTCATAGTATTATAATAGGAAATAGACAGAGAAGGAAGGTGCTGTACATACAATAGCTATAAACTCTCAGACTGTAACTGGTACAAGGAAAACAAAAGGGCAGCGCCACCCCCAGTGAGGGGCGTGTATAAAATCGAAAGGAGAAGAGAATGAAGGTGCTTGGACTACAATAATCTAGACCCGCAGACTGTACGGCTAAGGAACAAGATGCAGCGCCCCACCCCTATTATAAATATAAATATACAGAGAAGGACAGGGTCCTGTACAGACAATAAGCGAATACCCTCATACGGACTTGTCTAAGGAAACCATATGGCGCTCCCACCCCCCCAAAAAAAAACTTTAAATGTATAAATATAAATATACGAGAAGGAATTTCTTACACACAATATAAGCTATACCTCATACGGTGGGCGGTGGTCGGGTGGGGGAAGGGAAACCATATGGGCAGCTTCCCACCCATATGTATAATATACAGAGAAGGATAATGTTGCTGTACACCACAATAATAAGCTATACCCTCATACTGTACTGTTCTAAGGGAAAAAAACATATGCAGCTCCCACCCATATGATATACAATATAAATATACAGATGAGATTTCCTGTACATACAATCAGCTATACCTGCATACTGTAAACTGTCTAAGGAACATATGGCAGCTCCCCCCTATGTATAAATATACAGAGAAGAATGTGCTGTACACATAGCTATACTCTCATACTGTACTGTCTAAGGGAACAATATGGGCAGCTCCACCCATATGTAAAAATTAATATACAGAGAAGGAATTTCTTGTACATACATACTAATACCCTCATACTGGTACTGTCTAAGGAAAACAATATGGCAGCTCCCACCCCTATGTTAAATATCAGAGAGGGATTTTCTGTACACACAAGAAGCTATAATAAACCCCTCATCTGTACTGTCTAAGGGAAACAAGATGGCACTCCCAGGGGGCGCCCTTGGTGTGAACAGAAAACATATAGCGGAAATGGAGTAAGGTAATGTCTGTACGTACACACATAAGCTATACCCGCATACTGTCCTGTCTAGAGGGAATGCGACGTGAACTGGTCTGCGCATAGTTACGCCGTCATTAGGGGGGCCCACCTGCTGTCCTGCCTGTATAAATATACAGAGAAGGAAATTTCGTTACCACAAAAGCTATATACCATCATACTGTACTGTCTAAGGTAAATTCAATATGGCGCTCCCACCCACGTAGTACGAGGGGGCAATGTGCGTCGCAATATACAGAGAAGAAGGTTCTGTACATACAATAAGCTATCCCCCTTTCGTACCCTGTCTAAGGGACCACTATGGCAGCTCCCACCCCATATGTAAATCCATACCCTCATACTCCTGTACTGTCTTTTAAAGAAAATATCTCATTTTATTTCACCCATTTTTCCACCATTATTTTAAATATAATCTGATCCCAGTGTGTGTAATATTTATGTGTGTGTGTGTTATATATATAATATGTTGTTGTGTTGTACAATTTCCTCACACAATATATTCCCTGGGTGTCTTCATTATACACCATTCTTACTTTGCTATCCATTGACCTTTTTCCTGTAGACTATCCGTCATATAATTATAATTATCACGTTTTTGTAGTTTTTTACCCTCGGCAGGACTTTTAAAATAACAAAACCCTTATTACAACTCCATTTATCAATATATTATCATTACATTGGCCTCTATCTTTTTATAAAGCTGCAGTCATGACTACATGAACTCGTCCTTCCTTCCCTTGATCACACAGATTGGTCTTTTCAGAGCCAGTATATTCCCCTAGCCAGTATAGGGAGCTCTTGGCGCTATGACACTGCTCTTACCTTACGTGAACATTGCTATGCTGGAGAAATCCTGCACTTGTAATGGAACAGAAGGTTTGGTGATAATTCCTTCACATAATGAATGAATGGGGATACAGAGGGGTGTAGAGTGACAAATTCATCAAGGCTGTAGTACGTTACAATGATAATGTCTGTGCGTGTATTTATTTTGTATTCGGAATGTTTTTAATTACGGAATTGGAAAATATGTATCCCATTAAGTAAAAAAAAAATAAATTTATAGAAATTTGACAATAATTGTATTGCGCTAACTATTCCACCTCTCCAGCACAAGTGCGTGTATGGGGGCTTCTGCTGTATAAATGGGGGTCTTGGTTTCCAGTAACTGCTCATTCCCAGTTCTTTCATGTGACTGTGAGACCCTCTTTCGGGTGCAAGACAACTGAAAAAAAAAAAAAAAAGAAAAGGAACTGACTTGAGAGTATCCTGTTTATGCCGTTCAATTTCTCTTTCGGTCGCAAGCCTCGGGTACATTAAAAACGAACTCGGTCGTGCTGGCGGTCACAGACCCGCCGTGCGCTCGCGCTGCAGCTAGGTTGCCTCAACCTCGACGCGGGGGCTATTCGCTCCCAGCTTTCCTGTGGCTCATGCGATCTGTAGGTCACATGTATGACATAATGTCCCCCAGTTGTGGTAACACTGCATATAACATGTATGTCTAGAACGTTCCCAGCCTGGTACACCCTGTGTACTAACATTAGGGCTAGAACATTGCTACCAGCTGGTGGAACTACTGTGATATACTGAGTGTCTAGAGACGTTCCACTGTGACAAGACACTGGTGTAATATACATGTAAGTCTACTAATGTTCCCCAGCTGTGGCACATCCTGTGTATTACAAGGTAGGTCTATAATGTTTCCCGGGGGCAGCTTAGGGGGAAGGGCTTATACGTTCCTCAGCTCATGTACACACTGTGTAATATCATGTAGTCTAGAACCGTTCCCAAAAGCATCTGGGGCTGCGCTCACTGTGTATATACATGTAGGGGGAGGAGTAGCAACCTCATAATGTTCCAAGCTGTGTACCACGGTGTATATACATGTAGGGTCTAAGAAAACGTTTCCCAGCTGTGTGTACCACCACTGATTTAAACATTAGTCTAGAGTAACATGTACCCATGGAGCTGTGTACATACTGGGTGTATATACATGTAGGGTCTATAATGTTTCCCCCCCAGCTGTGTACCACTTGTAGTACCATGGTAGGTCTAAGAACTCCCAGCTGTGTACCACTGTGTATAAACATGTAGGCTAGGACATTCCAGCTTGTACACACTGTTTATAAGACATGTAGGTCCTAGCAACGTTCCTCAGCTTTTTGGGGTACACACTGTTGTATAAACATGTAGGGTCTAAACATTCGCGCAGCGTGTACATACTGTGGTATATACATGTAGGTCTATACTATAATTTTCCATCTGTGTACACACTGTGTATATACTGTAGTCTAGAACGTTCCCAGCTGTGTACACACTGTGTATAAACATGGTAGGTCCTAGAACGTTCCCAGCTGTGTACACACTGTGTATAAACATGTCGGTCTAGGAACATTCCAGCTGTGTACACCACTGGTTATACATGTATGTCTATATGTTTCCCAGCTGTGTACACACTGTTGTTAGTACAATGTAGGTTGTTTTCTAGGTTAATGTTCCCAGGCTGTGTAACACACTAGTTTGTTAGACATTAGGTCTATAACATCCCAGCTGTGTACGCAACTGTTAATACATATAGGTCTAGAACTTTCCCAGCTGTGTACACACTGTTGTAAATTCATGTCGATCTCTATAACATCCCAAAGCTGTGTACGCAACTGTAACATACCTGTAGGTCTAGAACGTTCCCATCGTGTAACACTGTGTTTTCGTAAACCATGTCTGTGATCTCATCACTTGAACCCCTCTCCCCAGCTGTGTACACACTGGTGTTTATACATTAGGTTCTCAGAACGTTCCCAGCTGTGTACAACACTGTGTATAAACAGAGGTCTAAGAACAGTCCCAGCTGTGTACATACTGTGTATACTACATGTAGTCATAAATTTCGCCAGCTGCTGCTTATCACACTGTGTATATTACATGTAGGTCCTAGAACGTTCCCAGCTTGTGGTACACCACTGTGTATAAACATGTTAGGAGTCTAAGAACATACTACACACAACAAAAAATAATTATTAAAAAGAAACTGAGAGGAACACTGTGTATATACATGTAGGAATCTATAATGTGCCCAGCTGGTGTACACACTGTGTATTCATGTAGGTCTATAATGTTCCCAGCTGTGGTAAAAACCACTTGGGGGGTGTAATCCATTAGGTCTAATAAGTTCCACTTGTACACACTGTTTAATTACATAAGCACTCGGCTAGAACGTGCCCAGCTGTGTACATCACTGTGTGTCGGAGGAACAGCTGGTAGGTCTAGAACGGGTTGGCTCCCGACTGTGTAAACCACATCGCTGTGTAATCATACATGTAGGCTCTGTAATGTCCCGCTGGGCTACCCCCGACTGTGTCTATACATTAGGTCGAGAACGTTCCCAGCTGTGTACACACTGGTGTATAAACATGGTAGGTCTAGAACATTCGCATTCTGTGTACATACTGGGTATATGTACATGTAGGTCTATATGTTCCCAGCTGTGTACGAGGCACGTGTAGTATACATGTAGGTCTTAGAACGTTCCCATCTGTGTACCACTGTGTAATAACATGTAGGTCTAGGACCCGTATCCCAGCTGGTGTACCCAACATAGTGTATATACATTGGGATTGTCCTCGAACGTTTCCAAAGCTGTGTACACACGGTGTATAAACATGTAGGTTAGAAATTCCCCGCTGTGTTACATACTGTGTATAACATGTAGGTCCCTATATGTTCCCAGCGTGTACATCACTGTGTATATACATTTGGTCTAGAACGTTCCCAGCTGTGTACACACTGTGTATAAACTTAGGTCCCCTAGAACTTCCCAGCTGTGTACACCGGGGATAAAAACATGTAGGTCGAGAACATTCCCAGCGGTGTACCCACTGTGTATCTACATTAGGTCTATAACGTTCCCAGCTGTGTACACACTGTGTATATACATGTAGGTCTATGGTTCCCAGCGTGTACAACACTTTGTATCTACCGTAGGTCTATAACATTCCCAGCTGGTGTCGCACTGGTAACATACATGTAGTTAGAAGTCCCAGCGTTACACACTGTGTAAATTTCTGTAGGTCTATAACATCTCCCAGCGGTGTACGCACTGTGTACATACATGTAGGTCTAGAAGACCTTTCCAGCTGTGTTACACACTGTTTATAAACATGTTAGGTCTAGAACTTCCCACTGTGTAAACACTTGGTAAGATACAATGTAGTCTAGAACGTCCAGCTGGTACACACTGTGTATAAACATGTAGGTTTAGAACAGTCCAGCTGTGTACATCCTGTGTAAGATACATGTAAGGTCTATATGTTCCCAGCTTTGTGTACACACTGTGTATATAGACACATGTAGGTCTAGAACGTTCCCATCGGGTACACACTGGTGTATCAACATGTAGGTCTGAACATGCCCAGCTGTGTACACACGGTGTATATACAGTAGTCTATAAATGTTTCCCAGCTGTGTACAACCTGTGTATAATCCATGTAGTCTATAATTTTCCCAGCTTTGTGTACACACTGTTATATACATGTAGGTCTATAATGTTCCCAGCTGTGTACCACTGTGTCATACATTTAGGTCTATAATTTTTCCCCGCTGTGTACACACGTAGTTTGTATATACATGTCGGTCTATAATGTTCCCACTGTGTGTACAACACTGTGAATCTAAAACAACAAAAAAAACTACAAAAGTCGAAATTAGGTACTATAATGTGCCCAGCTGTGTACAACATGGGGTTGGGGTATAAGGGGAAATAAGTCATTGGAGGTCTAGAATGTTCCCAGCTGTGGTTACAATACTGTGTATAAAATGTAGGTCTATAATGTTCCCAGCTTGGTAACACACTGTTATATACATGGTAGGTCTATAAGTTCCAGCTGTGTACAACTGTGTATAAACATGTAGGCTGAACATGCCAGCTGTGTAACATACTGTGTATATAATGTAGGTCTAATAATGTTCCAGCTGTGTACCACTGTGTATATATGTAGGTCTAGTAGGTTCCCAGGCTGTGTACAACACTGTGTATACACATGTAGGTTCCTATAATGTTCCCACTGTGTTACCACTTGGATATACATGTAGGTTAGAACATTCCCAGCTGTGTAACCACACTCTGTATATGGCTGTAGGTTTCTAGAACGTCCCAGCTGTGTACAACACTGTGTAATAAACATTAGGTCTAAACATTCCCGCTGTGTACATACGTGTAATATACATGTAGGTCTATAATGTTCCCAGCTGTGTACACACTGCATATTACATTTATGTCTATAATTTTCCCCGCTGTGTACACCCTGTGTATATCCATGTAGGTCTAGAATTTCCCCCCATCCTGTTGTACACCACTCTTTATATACATGTTAGGTCTAGAATGTTCCCAGCTGTGTACGACACTGTGATAAACATGTTCGGTATATAACATTCCCAGCGTTACGCCACTGTGTCAAATTCATGTTAGGTCTATGATACATTCCCAGCTTTGTACGCACTGTGTACATACAGTAGGTTATGTGTACGGTCGGCGCGGTGACCCTCCCGGGACGCCCTGGTGTACGACACTGTTGTATCAGTTGCTTCGTGATACATGTAGTCGGGGTTCTAGCGAATCTTCCCCAGCTGTGTAACACTGTGTACATACATGTAGGTCTGTGGAACTCGAGCGTATCGACTCTAGCCCGCTTAGAAAAAAAAGCGGGCCGGCAGTGAGCGGTGAGTAATAGTTCCATTCTTCTTGAGGGTCTAGTGGAACAGTCCCAGCTGTGTAACATACTTTATAAATTACATGTCAGGTCAGAACATTCCCAGCTGATGTACACACTGTGTATATACACAATGTAGTCTAGACCGTGTCCCAACTGTTGTACCACTTGTATATACACGTAGGTCTATAACTAATCCCCAGCGTGTGTAGATGTAGGTCTTAATATATAGAACATCCGAGCTGTGTACACACTGTTTATATACATTTAGGTCATAACGTCCGGGGGCGGCTTTGATGTACCTCAGGCAGTAGAGTACATGTGGTGTAAAGGAAGGTATCCAGCCGTGTACACCTGCATATATACATTAGTCTCACTGTTCCCAGCTAGTGTACCACCTGTGTATAATACATCGAGTGGGTCTAATGTTTCCAGCTTGGTACACACTGCATATATACATGTAGGTCTAGAATGTTCCCCAGCTGTGGTACACCCTGCCATATTATACAATGTAGGTCTAGAACGTTCCCAGCTATGTACCCACTGCATATATACATGTAGGTCTATAATTCCCAGCTGTGTACACACTGCCATATATACATGTAAGTCGAGAACTTTCCCAGCGTGTACCACTCTGCAATATATCATGTAGGTCTAGTAAGTTCCCAGCTGGTATGCACTGGTACATACATGTAGTTCTATAACGTCCCCAGCTTGTACACACTCATATATCAATGTAGGTCCTAGAATGTTTTCCCAGCTGTGTACAACACTGTGTATCACATGTAGGTCTAGAACGTTCTCTTTCGTTGCTAGGTTGTCGTCTACTTCTCCCTGGTTGGGTATATGCTTTCACCTGTGGTTTACTTATATCTGGTTAATGTTCTTTAACACGTTCCCGGGAGCTGTGTACGCACTGTGTGGTGACATGGTCGGGGGATGTAGTCTAAGAACATGCCCAACCGATCTCTGTGTAGCGCACGTCGTGTTAAATTCTATTACATGTCGTCTAGAACGTCCAGAAATCCAGCTTGCACACACGTGTGGTATATTACTTGTGGTCTATAACGTCCCAGCTGTGTACGCAACTGCATATATACATGTAGGGGAATTCTTAGAAGCATCCCGCTGTGTACGCACTGTGTACATACATGTAGGTCTATAACATCCCCAGCTGTGTACGCACTGCATATATACCTGTAAGGGCTAAGAACATTCCAGTGTGTACACACTGCATTAACTGTAGGTCTAAACACCCCAGCTGTGTACACACTGTGTATATCTGTAGGTCTAGAATGTTTCCGCAGCTGTACACCTGCATATAACATGTAGTCCTAGAACATTCCGCTGTGTACACAACTGCATATTACATGATAGTCTAGAATGTATTCCAGCTGTGTACACCACTTCATATAACATGTAGGTCTAGAAAGCTCAGCTGTGTACATACCACTGCATATATCATTAGTCTAGAACGTTCCCCAGCTGTGTACACAACTGTTGGCGGATGTGGGGGGGACATGGTCAGTCTAAATGTTCCCAGCGGGTGTAGGTAAACAGGGCGACCGCTTTAGTGGAATACATACCTGAAAAACACAGTGAACCATCTGATTAAAAGGTAGGTCTATAGGTTCGCCGAGCTTTGTACACCCGTCTGTTGTATATACTATGTAGGTTTCTCTGGAACTGTTTCCTCAGCTGTGTCTACCTGGTGTATATACATTGGTCTAGAAGTCCCATCTCTGTACACACTGTGAATATACATGTCGGTCTAGAATGTTCCAAGCTGTGTACACAACTGCATATATAATTTAGGCTCTAGACACGTTCCCAGTAGTACACACTGTGTAGATACATGGTAGGTCTAAAGACTATGTTGGTCCCAGGCTCTGTACACAACACTGCGTGTATAATCCCGATAGTTGGTCTAGAATGTTTCAGCTGTGTACACTACTGTGTCTACGTGTATGTCTCGAAATGTTTCCAGCTTGTGTACACGCATGTGTATATACATTAGCTCATAGAACGTTCCCCATCTGTACACACTGTGTAATATACATGTAGGTCTGACTTCCCATCTATGTCCACACTGTGTATTACAATGTGGTCCTAGAAACGTTCCCAGCTGTTTCACACTTTGTATATACATGTATGTCTGAACTGTCCCAGTCATGATTTAACACCTGTGTATATACATGTAGGTCCTAGAACGTTCCCAGTCATTTAACACATCGGTATATACATTAGGTTCTAAGAGACGTTCCCAGCTATGTAAACCCACTGTGTATATACATTAGGTCTAGAACGTTCCCATCTGTGTACACCGTGTTATATACAAGGTAATGGTCTAGAATGGTTTCCATCTGTTTACACGCTGTGTATATCAATGTAGGTCTATAATGTCCCCGACGCTGTGTGCACACTTTGTATAACATGTAGGTCTAGAAACGTTTCCACTCATGTCAACACTGTTAGATCATGTAGGTGCGAGAATTTCCCAGCTGTGTACACACTGTGGTATTACCATGTAGGATCTAGGAAATGGTCCCACTGTGTACACACTGTGTTAAGTTACATGTTAGAGTCTCATAATTTCCCACTGTGTACACACTGTGTATTACCAATTCGATGGTCGTGGGTCGTTGAGAGGACAACGGGGTAAGAATTAGCGCTGAAAAAAAAACAAAAGACCGTCAGCAGTTACGCGTGACTGTAATACGCGGCGTTACGCGATCAGGCAGTTAGGAAATGTTCCAGCTGTGTACGCCTCCTGTGTCCGGATATAAACGAACATATGTATAGGTTCTAGAATCCGTCCCTCGAGACCGGCGAACACAAATCTAGGTTGATCCGTCACCGGACTGCATAATATCCATGTAGGTCTAAATGTTCCCCAGCGGTGCTGACGACGAGGGGGGGGGGGGGTACTAGCATATAAACATTCAGGGTGATTCTCGGACAGGGTGAGGATCTGTTGAGCCTCAGCGGTGGTTTGTCGTTATGGGTACGCACTAATCTGCGCTAAGTTATTGATATGACACCTGTATAGTCTAGAACGTCTCCCAGCTGGGTTCTATGCAGACTCCCTCTCTTAAGGCACACTGTGTAATATACATGTAGGTCTAGAATGTTCCAGCTGTGTACACACTGTTCACATGTGGTTCTAGAATGTTCCCAGCTGTGTACACACTGGATATATACATGTATGCTATATGTTCCAGCTGTGTACACACTGTGTAATATACATGTTAGGGTCTAGACCTTTCCCAGCTGTTTTGTACTGGGGGCAGTCGCTTGCTCGCTGTGTTACCCTGGTGTTATTATCACTCTAGCATGTGGTGCTAAGAAGATGTCTCCCAGCTTCTGTACACATCTGTGTATATACATTGTAGGTCTAGAAGTTTCCACAGTAGCTGTGTCATCCTGCATATATAGTCTGTTAGGGTGGTGTGTGAGGGTTGGGGACACACACACGCGGCGGACGAGGGGGTAATCACGACGGCCTCACGGTGGGGACGGGGAGGGTGGTACACACTGTGTATTACTGTAGGTCTAGAAGTTATTTGACGCTTTATCTTGTCCCAGCTCTGTACCACAACTGTGTATACATGATAGGTTCTAGAATTGTGTCAAAACGCTGTGTACACACTGTCGATATACATGTAGGTCTAGAATGTTGCCAGCTGTTGTACACACTGTGTATATACTGCTAGGTCTATAATTTTCGCCAGCTGTGTGCACACTTTGTATATACATGTAGGTCTGAACGTTCCAGTCATTACCCACTGTGTAATATACAATGTAGTCTAGAAACGTTCCCATCATGTACACACTGTGTATAACAGGTAGGTCCTAGAAAAACTTTCCTCCCCTGTGTCACAACGTGTAATATCATGTAGGTCTAGAACGTCTCCCAGCTTGTACAACCGTGTATATACATGTAAGGTCCAGAAATGTCTGCTTCCACTGTGTACACCTGTGTATATACCTGTAGGTCTATTCGAGGGGG
Organism: Hymenochirus boettgeri; assembly: GCA_019447015.1. Taxonomy (NCBI): domain Eukaryota; kingdom Metazoa; phylum Chordata; class Amphibia; order Anura; family Pipidae; genus Hymenochirus; species Hymenochirus boettgeri. Next base: position 539,738 of record JAACNH010000020.1, read on the forward strand.
GGGGTGGCAGTCCCCAGCTTTGTGCACACTTTGTATATATACATGTAGGTCTAGAACGTTCCCAGTCATGTAAGCACACTCTCTTGGGATATATACATTAGGGTCTAGACAGACGGGCATGTTCCCCAGCTGGGTCCACTAACTGTGTATATACATGTAGGAGACTATAATGTTCCCAGCTTTTGTGACCCGACCTGTGAATATATTACATGCAAGGAGTGCTAGAATGTTCCCAGCTGGTGTACGTGGACGCAGCCCAGGGTATCCTGTTTATTACAATTAGGTCTGAATGTTCCAGCTTGTACACACTGTGTATATACATTAGGTCTATAATGTTTCCCAACTGTGTACAACACTGTGTATAACAGTAGGTCTAGACTGTTCCCAGCTGTGTACACACTGGGTATACAAAGGTACATGTCGGTCAATACTGTCCACCATCTGTTTACACACTGTGTATATAGCGGTGCTGGCTAAGGTGTCTGAATCCCCTGTGTAGCGTAAGTGCGTACGGGGGGGGGGACAGAACGTGGTGACGGGGGGGTGAGGGGGGGGTCTTAGAATGTTCCCAGTCTGTTGTACCATCACTGTTGATATACATGTAGTCTAAGTTCCCCAGTCTGTGTAGCCCAACTGTGTAAGGCTAAAGGTTCCCAGCGTGTGTACACCAAAAACTGGGTGTAAGTAGTACGAGCCCTGTAGGGAGGGAAGGAAGATGGTTACGTGGTTCCCTAGCTGTGTCACGATACTTACCGAGAGGGGAGCGTCATCCATCTGGGCTGTTAGGGTCAGTACTGAGATTAGCGATCCTCGGACTTACTCAGACCCAAACACAATATCAACTCCTCCCTAGCTAGGGAGCTCCACACTGTGTCTATATGTCGTGTAGTCTAGAAGGTTCCCAGCTGTGTACACATGGGTGTGTAGACATGTGGTCGAGAATGTGGCCCGAGCTGTGTACACACTGTGTATCGACATGTAGGTCTATAAGGTTCCCACTGTGTTACACACTGTGGATATACATGTAGGTCATAATGGTTCCCAGCTGTGTACACACTGTGTATATACAGTAGGGGTCTAGAATGTCCCCAGCTGTGTCCCACTGTTTATATACATGTCAGGTCTAGAAACGTTCCCAGCGTGTACACATAGTGTTATTACATGTAAGGTTCTAGAAGTCCCAGTCTGTGTACACACTGTGTATATACATTGTTCTATAATGTTCCCGCTGTGTACACACTGTGTATATTACATGTCAGGTCTATAATGTTTTCCCAGCTGTGTAGCACCACTGTTATAATACATTTAGTCTATAATGTTCTCCAGCTTTACACACTGTGTAATTACATGTAGGCACTCTAGAACTGACGTCCCAGCTGTGTACAACACTGTGTATATACATGTAGGTCTCTAAGTTCCCCAGCTGTGTACAACTGTGTATATACATGTAGGGTCTATAAATGTTCCCAGCTGTGTACCACTGTGTATATACAGGTAGGTCTAGAATGTTCCCATACTGTGTAGCCCACTGTTCTTATATACATGTAGGTCTAGAATGTTCCACAGCCTGTGTACACACTGTGTATATACATGTAGTCTAGAATGTCCCAGCTGTGTACAAACACTGTTGTATATACATGTAGGTCATTGGGGGGAGTAGGCGGTTTCCCAGCTGTGTACACCACTTGTTTATATACATTAGTGCTAGAAGTTCCCCGCTGTGTAACACACTGTGTATATCATGTATCTCATGTTCCCAGCTTGTGTACACAACTGTGTATATATACATTAAGGTCCTAGAACATATTCCCCAGCTGCGTAACACACTTGTATATACATGTCGTCTAGAACGGTCCCAGCTGTGTACCCTGTGTATATACATGTGGGTCTAGAATGTTCCCATCTGTGTACACTAACATGTAGGTCTAGGGTAATCGTTCCCAGTCGTGTACACACTGTTTATATACATGTAGCTGGTCTAGAATGTTTCCAGCTGTGTACATACTGTGTATATCATGTGGGTCTATAATGTTCCCCAGCTGTGATACATACGTGTATATACATGTTGGTCTAGAACTTTCCCAGTCGTGTACAACTGTGTATATATGGTTTCCCATTGTATGTCTGAATGTTCCCAGCTGTGTACATACTTGTTTATATACTTGTGGGTCTAGAATGTTCGCCAGCTTGTCACCCTGTGTATATACATTGTCGCGAACTCTCCCAGCTGTGGTACACTGTATATACATGTAGGTCTTTCAGTAATGTTTCCCCCAGCTGTGTACATACTGTGTATATACATGTAGGGCTAGAAGGCCCGCTTGTGTGTACACAATTATATACATGTAGGTCTAGAATTTCCCAGCTTGTACACACTGTGTATATACATTGTAGGAGGTTCTAGAATGTTCCCAGCTGTGTATCAACACTGTGTATAACATGTAGTTCTAGAATGTGTCCCAGCTTTGTAGCACATACTTGGGTATATCCATGTAGGTCTATAATGTCCCCAGCTGTGTGCACACTTGTATATACATGTAGGTCTAGAACGTTCCCAGCTGGTAACCACTGTGTATATACATGTAGGTCTATAATGTTCCCAGCTGTGTAGCATACTTTTGTATATACATGTGGTCTAAATGTTCCCAGCTGTAGGTCGAATAACGTTCCCAGCGGTGTACACACTGTGTATATACATGTAGGTCTCTAAATGTTTTCCCAGTGTGTCCGCACTGTGTAATATAACATGTAGGTCTAGACACTTTCCCAGCTTTGTACACACTGTGTATATACATTTTAGTGCTAGAACGTTCCCGAGCTGTGTACACCTGTGTATATACATGGTAGGTCTATAATGTTTCCAGCTGTGTACGCCCTGTGTATATACATGTAGGTTCTATAATGTTCCCTTGGGAGGCCGCCTGTGTACACACTGTGTCATTACAGTCGGGTCTTCTCGCTTTTAGAAACGTTCCCAGCTGTGTACGCACTGGGTATAACATGTGGTCCTATAAGTTCCCAGCTGTTGTACACAACTGTGTTCGACATGTAGGTCTATAATGTTCCCAGCTTGTGTACACTGTGTTATACAGGTAGGTCTATAACGTTCCCAGCTGTGTACACACTTTGGGGTGTGTATATACATGTAGGTCCTATAACGTTCCCAGCTGTGTACCACCTTGTAATCATGTGGTCCTATAATGTTCCCAGCCTGTTTACAGACGACACTGTTTATATACAGTAGGTCTATACCGTTCCAGCGTGTACACACTGTGTATTACATTTAGGTCTATATGTTCCCAGCTTGTACAACACCTGTGTTATCCAGGTAGGTCTATAACGTGCCCAGCTGTGTACACACTGTGTATATACATGTAGTCTATAATTTCCCAGCTGTGTACACACTGTGTATATACATGTAAGGGCTAGAACGTTCCCCTGTGTACACAACGGTTGATATACATGAGGTCTAAACGTTCCCACGTGTGTAACACTGCTGTGTATATACAATGGATGTTCTATAGAAAGTACCCAGCTGTGTCAACTGTGTATATACATGTAGGTCTAAACGTTCCCAGCTGTGGTACACACTGTGTATATACATGTAGGTCTAGAACGTTCCCACTGTGTACACCCTGGTGATAATACATGTAGGTCTAGAACGTTCCCAGCTGTGTACACACTGTGTATATAACATTAGGTCTAGAATTTTTCCCACTGTGTACACCTGTGTATATAATGTAGGTCTAGAATGTTCCCAGCTGTGTACACACTGTGTATATACATGGAGGTCTAGAACGTACCCTAGCTGTGTACACACTGCGTATATAGATGGAGGTCTAGATGTTCCCAGCTGTGTACCACTGTGTATATACATGTAGGTCTAAATGTTCCCAGCTGGTACACACTGTGTATATCATGTAGGTCTATAATGTTCCCAGCTTGTGTACACACTGTGTATATACATGTAGGTCTAGAATGTCCTCAGCTGTGTACACACTTTGTAATATACATTTAGGTCTAGAATGTTCCAGTCCATGTACAACACTTGTGGTATATACATGTAGGTCTAGAATGTTCCCAGTCATGTACACCTGTGTAGTATACATGTAGGTCTAGAATTGTTTCCAGTGTGTACACACTGTGTATAATACAGTAGGTCTGAATGTTTCCCAGTCATGACAGCACACTGTGTATATACATGTAGGTCTAGAAGTTCCCAGCTGTGTGACACACTTGTGTATAATACATGTAGGTTCTATAATGTTCTCAAGCTGTGTACACATGTGTATATACTATTAGGTCTGAATGTTTCCAGCTGTGTACAACATGTGTATATACTGTAGGTCTAGAAGTCCCCAGCTTTGTAACACACTGCTGTATATACATGTAAGGTCTAGAATTTTTCCCAGCTGTGTACACACTGTGTATATCCATGTAGCTATAATGTTCCCATCTTGTCACACCTGTGTATATACATGTAGGTGCTAGAATGTCCCAGCTGTGTACACACTGTGTATTACATGTAGGTCTAGAATGTCCCAGCTGGTGTAACACGTGTTATCAATTAGGTCTAGAATGTTCCCCAGCTGTGTACACACTGTGTATATACATGTAGGGTCGATAATGTTCTCAGCTGTGACACACTGTGTAGATACATGTAGGTCTATAATGTCCCATCTGTGTACACACGGTATATACATGTAGGTCTATAATGTTTCCCAGCTGTGTACACACTGTGTATATACATGTAGGTCTATAATGTTCCCGCTGTGTACCACTGTGTATATACACTGTAGGTCTGAATGTTTCTCACTGTTACACACTGTGTATATACAGTAGTCTAGAATGTTCCAGTCATGGGACACACTGTGTATATCATTAGGTCCTCGAATGTTCCCAGTCATGTACACCTGTTTATAGACATTAGGTCTAAATGTTTCCAGCTGTGTACACACTGTGGTTAGACATGTAGGTCTAGAATGTTCCCAGTCCATGTCACCACGTGTGATATACATGTGGTCTAGATGTTCCCAGCTGTGTACCCACGTGTATATACTGTAGGTCTATAATGGTCTCAGCTGTGTACCACTGGTTATACATGTAGGTTCTAGAATGTTTCCAGCTGTGTAACACAACTGTGATATACAAGTATGGTGTAGATGTCCCCGCTTGTGTACACCTGTGTATATACATTAGGTCTAGAATGTTCCAGCTGTGTACACACTGTGTAATAACATGTAAGTCTAGAATGTTCCAGCTGTGTACACACTGTGTATAATACATGTAGGTCTAGAAATGTTCCCAGCTTGTACACACTGTGTTATACATGTGGTCTATAATGTTTTTCCACTGTGTACACACTGTGTTATACATGTAGGTCATAATGTTCTCAGCTGTGTACACACTTGTATATACATGTAGGTCTAGAATGTTCCCAGCTGGTACACACTGGTATATCATGAGGTCTATAATGTTTCCCAGCTGTGTACACACTGTGTATATCATGTAGGTCTATAATGTTCCCATCTGTGTACACCACTGTGTATAGACATGTAGGTCTGAATGTTCCCAATGTGTACCACTGTTATAATAGCATGTAGTTCTAGAATGTTCCCCAGCTGTGTACACACTGTGTATATACTGTATGCTATAGTTCCCCACTGTGTACACACTGTGGTATAACATGTCGGTCCAGAACGTTCCCAGCTGTGTACACACTGGTATTACATGTAGGTCTAGAACATTCCCAGCTGTGTAACACTGTGTATATACTTAGGTCCTAGAAGATTCCCAGCTTTGGGTACACACTGTGTAATATTCATGTAGGTCCTAGAATGTTCCCAGCTGTGTACCACTGTGTATATACATGTAGGTCTATAACGTTCCACCCAGCTTGTGACCCACTGTGTATATCCATGTCGGTCTAGAACGTTCCCATCTGTGTACACCCTGTGTTAGATACATGTAGGTCTAGAACGTCCCAGCTGTGTACACACTGGTATATACAATGTAGGTCTAGAAACATTCCCAGCTGTGTACACACTTTGTATATACATGTTGTCATAAACGTTCTAACATGGCGCTTGCCCCATTCCGCTTTCCTTAGCGGTTTTTCCGAGAAAATGACGGGATCCCTCGTTGCGTCCCCGCTCGCGTCTTAATTTTTCCGATCTTCGCAAATTCCCCCTTCCCGCTGTGCGTTTTTTTTTAATGTAATTTCTTTATTTTTCTCTCTCGCAGCGCAATCACATTGTGTCGGAACACGGGGAGACGTAATTAACAGAATTTTTTGTACAAACGAATTTACAACGGAGAGAAAAGAGCCTCAGTCCTTTAATTTCGCTTTGCTCATTAATGTGGAAAGTGTTTTTATTTCGGTGGTTGTTTTGGCTGGTGACTGATCAAAATCCCTACGTTAAAGGAAACCATTGGATGAAGGGATAAGCCTCCGGGTTTTCGCTGCTTCCATTTGAGATTCTCCAGGGACGGGCGAATCACATGGTTAATTCCCTACAGGCCTAGTGAATATCAAGGGGCCTTCGCGCTACGGTTCACTGGCGTTGGCCGGAATTTTTTTTTTTTCCTTGCTTGCGGATGAATTTTTAGTTTCAGCAGCTACGAAAAAACCAAATTCCGTCCTATCTGTGTAATAAAATATTATAATCTAACCCCTCGGAAATGAATCTCGGTTACTGAGCGCCGCAGAATACGCAGATTGAACTTTATATATATATTTATTTTTTAAATAAATATAAGTCCAAAATTTTTCTTAAAAAAAAAAAAATTCAACCCTTCCCTTTTTCTAAATATATATATATATATATATATATATATATAGATATTATAATATATATATATAAAATCCAATATAGCTGGAAGCCCCTATTGCCACTGCCTTGTACTGCTGGGGGTCGTCCGAATGAACACAGCCCCCCCCCCCACATAGGGTTTATTCAATAAATTCTATCGTTTAAATGGTGCTAATTTAGCCCACACTCAGAATGTTAGCTTACAAATGTTACATGTGTTCTGATTGGTTGGGGCAAAATTAGCATCATTTTAAACGATAATACATTTGATGAATCTCCCTGATAGTGTCATGACATTAATTGGCAATGCTAATCAATAAACACTGCTGTTACAGGTAGCTAACACAAAAAGTTTTAAAACATTTTTGTCAAACAATTTATACACAAAATGTTGCCTATGGGTCCAAACGACACCATTCCACCCTTTCTTTCCCACCTAGAACTGCCAGACTGAAGCTTTTCATTGTCAGCAGGGATACTGAAAAGCTGCAAGCACAGCAAAGCTTCCTAAAAAAGACTTTGCAGAAAGGAGGGTAGGAAAAGTTGCTCCACTTCCTGGAAATTATAATTCCAGAATGCAAAATTTGCTATTAGTTGTGTTTTAATTGATCTCAGTGCCGTTTGCCTCTATGGGAATGCAACCGGATAAAAGGAAAATTTTCCTTCCCGTTCAGTAAATCCTTTATTAAAAGTTTAGTGCGCACGAGTTTTATTCCGCCAGCGGTGGAGGCAGTTGCTTTATTCTCCCTCCCTAGTTCAGGATCTCCTTCCTACGCCTTTTTTCATCTGTCATCAGAGCGTCTTCTTAGACCCAAAAGCCGGGCCCTACTCCACCCAATAAAAGGCATGCAAGGTCCCAGCGGCAGGTTTCCATTGACTGAGACGTTTCTGCGTTTTTTCTCTTGCAGATGGCGAGATCTTTAATAAGGCGACACTTTAGCGTCTCCTCCTTTTGCAATTCTTTGCGTGAAGCAAGATGTTCATTTTCAAAGCCGCATCACTTACAGAGCGAGACAATTTTTATTCCACATGTGGGACACCATGGTACGGAGGAATTACTCTGCATCTTACTTATTACTGGCTCAGCAGCAAAGACACAAAACCGCTCTTCATTCCGAGATGTTTCCCGAGAGCTTTGGGGGTTTCACTATGCACCTTTTGAGTGGGCTAGCCCCTTAGGGTGTTGTCCCACGGAGTGTGCTACCCTTAGGGTAATGTCCCCACTGAGTGTGCTAGCCCCTTATGGTATATGTCCCCCACTGAGGTGTGCTATCCCCTTAGGGAATGTCCCCACTGATTGTGTACCCCTTAGGGTAATGTCTCCCTGGTGTTCTAGCCCCCTAGGGTATCTGTCCCACTGAGTGTGCTAGCCCCTTAGGGGTAATGTCCCACTTAGTGTGCTAAGCCCCTTAGGGTAATTCCCCCTGAGTGTGCGAAGCGCCCGTTAGGGTACTGTCCCATGAAGTGGTGCTAAGCCCCTTAAGGGTAATGTCCCACTGATGTGCTCCCCTTAGGGTATGTCCCACTGAGTGTGCTACCCCCTTAGGTAATGTCCCCGGATGTGCTAGCCCCTTAGGGTAATGTCCCAACTGAGTGTGCTTAGCCCCTTAGGGTTAATGTCCCACGAGTGTGCAAGCCCCTTAGGGTAATGTCCCACTGAGTGGTGCTAGCCCCCTTAGGGTATGTCCCACTGAGTTGCTAGCCCCTTAGGTTAATGTCCCCCTGAGTGTGCTAGCCCCTTAGGTAATGTCCCGCTGAGTGTGCTAGCCCCTTAGGTAGTCCCCCCCCTGAGTGTGCTAGCCCCTTATGGTAATGTTTCCCACTGAGTGTTCTTAGCCCCTTAGGTACTGTCTCCACTGAGTGTGCTAGCCCCTTAGGTAATGTCCCACTGATGTGCTATCCCCCTTAGGGTAATGTCCCACTGAGTTTCTCGCCCCTTAGGGTAATGATGTCCCACTAGTTGTCTAGCCCCTTAGGGTAAATGTTCCCACTGAGTGCCGATAAGATGCAGAGTAATATCCTCCGTACCATTTGTGTCCCACAATGCGGAATATTAAAATGTCTCGCTCTGTAAGTGATGCGCTTGAAATGAAAGGAATATTAAAATGTCTCGCTCTGTAAGTGATGCGCTTGAAATGAAATCTGCTTCACGCAAAGAATCTGCACAAGGAGGAGACGCTCCCGTGTCGCCTTATTAAATATCTCCGCCATCTGCAAGAGAAACGCCGAACACGTCTCAGTTCAATGGAAACCTGCGCTGGGACCTTGCTGCCTTTCTATTGGTGATTAGGGGCCCGGCTTGGTTCTAAGGAAGACGCTCTGATACAGATGAAGCGTAGGAAGGAGATCTGAACTAGAGGAGGGAGAATAAAGCAACTGCCTCACCGCTGGCGAATAAAACTCGTGCGCACTAAACTTTTAATAAAGGATTACTGAACGGTGAAAAATTCCTTTTATCCAGTGCTTCCAATAGAGGCAAACGGCACTGAGATTCAATTAAAACACAACTAATAGCAACATTTTGCATTCTGGATTTATAATTCTACAGGAAGTAGGAGCACATTTTCCTACCTCCCTTTCTGCAAAGTCTTTTTAGAAGCTTTGCTGTGCTTGCAGCTTTCAGTATCCCTGCCTGACAATGAAAACGATTCAGTCTGGCAGCTTCTAGGTGGGAAAGGGTTTAATGGTGTCGTTTGGACCCTAGGCAAACATTTTGTATACAACTTGTTTGACAAAAAGTGTTAAAACTTTTTTTGTGTTCGCTACACTGTATACAGCAGTGTTTCTGATTAGCATTGCCAATGTAATGCTACACTGTATACAGCAGTGTTTCTGATTAGCATTGCCAATGTAATGTCATTGGACACTATCAGGGAGATTCAATCAAATGTCTTATCGTTTAAAATGGTGCTAATTTTGCCCCAACCAATCAGAACACATGTAACATTTGTAAGCTAACATCTGATTGGTTGGGGCTAAATTAGCACCATTTTAAACGATAAGAACTTTATATATATATAAACGTTCAATCTGCGTATTCTGCGCGCTCAGTAACCGAATTCATTTCCGAGGGTAGATTTATAATATTATTAACACAGATATGGACGGAATTTGTTTTTTCGTAGCTGCTGAACTAAAATTCATCCGCAAGCAAGGAAAAAAAAAAATCCCGCCAACGCCAGTGAACCGTAGCGCGAAGGCCCCTTGATATTCACTAGGCCTTGTGAGGTAATTAACCATGTGATTCGCCGTCCCTGGGAGAATCTGCAAATGGAAGCAGCGAAACCCGGAGGCCTTTATCCCTTCATCCAATTGTTTCCTTTACCTTAGAGGATTTTGATCAGTTCACCAGCCAAAACAACCACACGAAATTAAAAAACACTTTCCACATTAATGAGCAAAGCGAATTAAGGACTGAGGCCTCTTTTCTCTCCGTGTAAATTCGTTTGTACAAATTATGTTAATGACGTCTCCCCGTGTTCCTATCACAATTTTGTACAAATTATGTTAATGACGTCTCCCCGTGTTCCTATCACAATTTGGTTGGCGCTGCGAGAGAGAAAAATAAATAATTACATTAAAAAAAAAAAACGCACAGCGGGAAGGGGGAATTTGCGATCGGACAATTTTTGTACAAATTATGTTAATGACGTCTCCCCGTGTTCCTATCACAATGTGATTGGCGCTGCGAGAGAGAAAAATAAATAATTACATTAAAAAAAAAACGCACAGCGGGAAGGGGGAATTTGCGATCGGACAATTAGGACGCGAGCGGGGAAACGCAACGTAGGGATCCCGTCATTTTCTCGGAAAACCGATAAGGAAATGCGGAATGGGGCAGCGCCATGTTAGACGTTCTAGACCTACATGTATATACACAGTGTGTACACAGCTGGGAATGTTCTAGACCTACATGTATATACACAGTGTGTACACAGCTGGGAACGTTCTAGACCTACATGTATATACACAGTGTGTACACAGCTGGGAACGTTATAGACCTACATGTATATACACAGTGTGTACACAGCTGGGAACATTCTAGACCTACATGTATATACACAGTGTGTACACAGCTGGGAACATTCTAGACCTACATGTATATACACAGTGTGTACACAGCTGGGAACACTGTGTATATACATGTATATACACAGTGTGTACACAGCTGGGAACATTCTAGACCTACATGTATATACACAGTGTGTACACAGATGGGAACGTTCTAGACCTACATGTATATACACAGTGTGTACACAGCTGGGAACGTTCTAGACCTACATGTATATATGCAGTGTGTACACAGCTGGGGACGTTATAGACCTACATGTATGTACACAGTGCGTACACAGCTGGGAACGTACTAGACCTACATGTATATACACAGTGTGTACACAGCTGGGAACGTTCTAGACCTACATGTATATATGCAGTGTGTACACAGCTGGGAACGTTCTAGAACTACATGTATATATGCAGTGTGTACACAGCTGGGAACATTCTAGACCCACATGTATATACACAGTGTGTACACAGCTGGTAACATTCTAGACCTACATGTATATATGCAGTGTGTACACGGCTGGGAACATTTTACACCTACATGTGAATATGCAGTGCGTACACAACTGGGGACGTTATAGACCTACACGTATATACACAGTGTGTACACAGCTCAGGATGTTATAGACCTACATCGTACACAGCTGGGGACGTTATAGACCTACGTGTATATACACAGTGTGTAAACAGCTGGGAACATTCTAGACCTACATGTATATATGCAGTGTGTACACGGTTGGGAACATTTTACACCTACATGTATATATGCAGTGCGTACACAACTGGGGACGTTATAGACCTACATGTATATACACAGTGTGTACACAGCTCAGGATGTTATAGACCTACATCGTACACAGCTGGGAACGTTCTAGACCTACATGTATATACACAGTGCGTACACAGCTGGGGACGTTATAGACCTACATGTATGTACACAGTGCGTACACAGCTGGGAACGTTCTAGACCTACATGTATATATGCAGTGTGTACACAGCTGGGGACGTTATAGTCATACATGTGTACCGTATGTGCATGTATATTGGGCAGAATACCACGAGAGTTCATTTTTATTAGAGGTGGAACGACACAGGAAATTGAATGACTTTCTAATCGAACTCTCGTGGTATTCTGCCCAATATACTGCACTACGGGACACATTTGACTATCTTCCCCAGCTTGTGTACACCACTCATATATACATAGGTCGTAGAACGTTCCACTTGTAACACTTGTAATAAACATGTGTCTAGAACATTCCCAGCTGTGTACATCTGTGTATATACACTTGTCTAGAACGTCCCAGCTGGGTACCCTGTTATATACAGAGGTCTATAATGTTTCCCAGCTGTGTACACACTGTGTATATACTGTAGGTCATAATGTTTCCCAGCTGGTACACACTGGTGTATATACATGTAGTCTAGAACGTTCCCAGCTTGTACACACTACTTGTATATACAAGGATGTCTAGAACGTTTCCCAGCTGTGTACACACCTGTGTAGATACATGTAGTTCTATAATGTTCCCCAGCGGTGTGTACACACCTGGTGTATATACATGTAAGGTCTAGAACGTTCCCAGCTTGTGTACAACACTGTGTAAAAACATGTATGTCTAGAACAGTCCCAGCTGTGTACATACGTGTATTACATGTAGGGTCTATAATGTTCCCCCCGCTGTGTACACCCTGTGTAATATACATTAGGTTCTAGACCGTGTCCCCAGCTGTGGTACACACTGTGTCATAAACATCGTAAGGTTCTAGTGACATTCCCAGCTCGTGTACAACACTGTTGGTATATACATGTATGTCTAGACTTTCCCAGCTGTGTACACCACGGTGTATAAACATGTAGGTCTAGAACATTCCCAGCTGTGTACATACGGTTTATTACATTTAGGTCACTAATAATTTCCCCGCTGTGTACACACTGTGTATCTCTGTGGTCTAGAACGTCCCCAGCTGTGTACACACTGTGTAATAAAACATGAGGTCTAGACGTTCCCAACCAGCCTGTTGTACACACTGTGTATAACATGTAGGTCAGAACTTCCCAGCTGTGTACACACTGTGTATGACATGTAGGTCTATAATGTTTCCAGCTGTGTACCACTGTGTATATACATGTAGGTCTATAATGTCCCCAGCTGTGTACACATGTGTAAATCCATGTAGGTCTATACATTCCCGCTGTGTAAACGCAACTGTGTTAAATACATTTAGGTCCTTAAAACGTGCCCATCTGTTTACACACTGTGTAAATTCATGTCGGTCTATACATCCCAGCTGTGTACGCCCAACCTGGTGTACATACATGTAGGTCTAGAACGTTCCAGCTGTGGTACACACTGTGTATAAAACCATGTAGGTCTAGAACATTCCCCAGCTTTGTACAACACTGTGTATTATACATGTAGGTCTATAAACGTTCCCCAGCTGTGTACAAACACTGTTAAAACATTGTAGGTCTAGAAATTTCCCAGCGTGTACAAACTGTGTATTACATGTAGGTCTATAATGTTTCCCATGCTGTGTACCCACTGTGTATATCCATTTAGGTCTAAACGTTCCCAGCTGTGACAACACTGTGTATAAACATGTAGTTTCTAGAACATTCCCAGCTGTGTACACACTGTGTATAATACATGTGGTCTATAATGTCCCACTGTGTACACACTGTGGTATAATACATGTAGTCTATAATGTTCCCAGCTGTGTACACACTGTGTAATATCATGTAGGTCTATAATGTTTCGCCCAGCTGGGTACACAACCTCTGTGTATATCAGTAGGTCTAGAAAACGTTCCCAGCTGTGGTACAACACTTTGGTATATACATGTAGTCTAGAACGTTCCCAAGCGGTGTACACCCTGGGTATATACATGTAGGTCTATAATTGTTCCCGCCCGCTGTGTACACACTGTGTATATACATGTAGGTCTAGAATTTCCCAGCTGTGTAACAACACTTGTTAATAAACATGTAGGTCTAAAACTTCCTAGCTGTGTATACTGTGATATACATTGTAAGGTGGCTATAATGTTTCCTTCCCAGCTGTGTACACCTGTGTAATACCGTAGGGCTAGAACGTTTCCCATCTGTGTAACCACTGTGTATAAACATGTATGTCTATAGGACATTCCCGCTGTGTACACAAAAAAAAAAACGGTGTATATACATGTAGTTCTAGAACGTCCCAGCATTGTACACACTGTGTAACAAAAAAATAAAAAAACATGTCGTCTAGAACATTTCCCCATCTGTGTACATACTGGTATAAATGTAAGGTCTAAGTATGTTCCCAGCTGTGACCAATGTGTGATACATGTAGGCTATGAAGTCCCAGCTGTGTAGCCACTGGTGTATCATTAATGTAGGTCTAGAGTCCGGACGTGTGTCAAAACCGAGCTGTGTACACCACTGTGTATAACATGTAGGTCTCTAGAACTTCCCTCTGTTGTACGACACTGTAGTATACATCGTAGGTGTAATAAGGTTCCCAACCGTGTTAACCACTGGCTATATACATGTAGGTCTAGATGTCCCACTGTGACACACTGTGTTATATACACTGTAGGTCTATAAAACATCCCCAGCTGTGTAACGCAGCTAGGTCTCATTCGTCTAGAACGTACACTAGCTGTGTACACACTGTGTCAAATCGTGTAGGTTATACGATTCCCATCTGTGTTACGCACATTGTACTACATGTAGGTGCTAGAATGTTCCCAGCCGTGGTACACACTGAGTATACATGTGGTCTAGAATTACCAGCTGTGTCAAACACTGGTTATACATGTGGGTCCTAGATTGCCTTCCCACAAAAACTGTGTACACACTGGTCATAAACATTAGTTCTAGACATTCCCAGCTTGTACAACTGTAGTATACAGTAGGTCTAAAGTTCCCAGCTGTGTCCACACTGTGTATATACATGTAGGTCTAAAGTTTCCCAGCTGTGTACGCCTCGTTTGGTTAAACATGGAATTGGTCTAAACTATCCCAGCGTGTACAACACTGTGCATATATACAGGTAGGGTCTAATAACGTTTCCCAGCTGTGTACCACTGTGTATATACATGTAGAGTCTGAATGTTCCCAGCGTGTGTACACACACTGTGTATAACATGTAGGTCTAATATGTTCCCAGCTGTGACACACTGTGTATAGTACATGTAGGTCTAGAAGTTTCCAGCTGTGTACACACTGGTGTATATACCAGTAGGTCTATAATATGTTCCCAGTGTGGACAACACTGGTATATTACATGTAGTCATAATTTCCAGCTGTGTACACACTGTGTTTAGTACATGTAGGTCTAGAATGTTCACAGCTGTGTACATACTGTGTAATATCATGTCAGGTCTAAAACGTTCCCAGTCTGGTACACAGAACTGTGTATATATGTAGGTCTAAAGTTCCCAGCTGTGTACACACTGGTGATATAACATGTAGGTACTAGAAATTTCCCAGCGTGTTACAATCTGGTTATATACATGTAGGCTCTATAATGTCACCAGTGTGTACACATGTGTATATAATGAGTGTACTTTAAATGTTCCCAGCTTGTACACACTGGTAATACATGTAAGGTCTAGAATGTTCCCACGTGTAACAACCTGGTTATACATGTAGGTCTAGGGGGAACTTCCCAGTGTGTAAACACTGCTTATATACCTGTAGTGTAAAGGTTCCCAGCTGTGTAACACATGTGTATAAACATTATGTCTAGAAACATTCCCACTGTGTACAATACTGTGTTATACATGTTAGGTCTATATGTTCCCATGGTGGTACAACCTGCATATATACATGTAGTCTATAATGTGCCCAGCTGTGTACACACTGTGTTATACATGTAGGTCTAGAATGTTCCCTGGAGCTGTGTACACACTCTGTAATACATGTAGTCTAGAATGTTACCCAGCTGTGTACACCCGTGTATAAACATGTAGGTATATAACTTCCCAGCTGCTTTCTCACTGTGTAAATGCATGTAGGTCTATACCATTCCCAGCTGTGTCCGCACGGTTTACATACTGTAGGTCGATAACGTTCCCAGCTGGTTGTACACCTGGGTATATACATGTAGGTCTAGAACGTTCCCAGCTGTGTACACACGTGTACTACATGTAGGTCTTAGAGAACGTTCCCCAAAAGCTGTGTACACAACTGGTGTATATACATGTAGGTGAGAACGTTTCCAACTGTGTACATCTGTGTATATACATGTAGGTCTAGAACATTTCCCAGCTGTGGTACACACTGTGTATATACATGTTAGGTCTAGAACGTTTTCCCCAGCTGTGTCACACTGTTATATCACGTAGGTCTATAACATCCCCATCCCCCAGCTGTGTACGTGTAAGTTCTATAAACATAACTCCCTGAGCTGTGGTACACCACTGTGTATATCTACATTTAGTCTAATAACGTCCCCAGTTGTGTTACGCAACTGCATATATACATGTAGGTGTAAATGATCCCAGGCCTGTACACAACGGATATATACTGTAGGTTCTAGAATGTTCCCATCTGTGTCACACTGTGTAATATACATGTTGGGTCTAGAATGTTCCCAGCTGTGTAACACACTGCTATATACAATGTGTCTAGAAGGTTCCCAGCTGTGTACACACTTGCATATATACATGTAGGTCTAGACCGTTCCCAGCATGTAACCACTGGCATATATACATGTAGGGAGGTCTATATGGTTCCCCAGCTGTGTACAAAAACTGCATATATACATGTAGGGCTAGAACGTTTCCCCCCCCCCAGCGCCTGTTAACACAACTGCATATATACATGTAGGTCTAGTAAGGTTCCCTAGCTGTGTATGCACTGTGTAACATACATGTAGGTCTATAACGTTCCCCCAGCTTCGTACACACGGCATATATACATGTCGGTCTAGATGTTCCCAGCTGTGTACACACACTGTGTATATACATGTAGTCTAAACGTTCCCATCTGTGTACGCACTGGTTGTACAGACATGTAGTCTGAGAACGTTCTCCCCCGCGTGATACGCACTGTGTACATACATGTAGGTCCTAGTACCCCCATCTGTGGTACGCACTGTGTATAACATGTAGGTCTAGACGTCCCCGCTGTGAACACAACTGTGTATATACTTGTAGTCTTAACTATCCCACTGTGTAACGCACTGCATATATACATGTAGGTC